>JAODAL010018648.1:0-74202 GCA_025379985.1 Phyllomedusa bahiana | reverse complement strand
ATAATGACTTATAAGAGGAAGGGTTGGCCAAACCTAAACTTATGTGTTTACTTTTTCATGTTGTTGGGTCAGCTGGACAGAAGATAGATTTAATACATCCAGTCCCTTCTTGGCCTTGGATACTAATTGGCTAGATTCTGCCGGGTTTTTCTCTTGATATTTGTTTCGGTGTTTCCTGCCTCCCCTGCGACCCCGTTTTTTGTATTCCTTTTATTCTTTTATTCTTTTTTTGACGGTGGAACAGAGGGGTGGGTTCCAAATTAGACGCATTAGCGGAGGAATCATCGGCAGAGTCTGGATTTGTGTCTGTATTTGAGCCTGAATTGGTAGACCCAAAACGTACTCTCCTTTGATAGGAACAATCTTTAAATTGTCTTGACCTGCGCTTCAGAATTAGCCGACTTTTATAGTTTGAGGCTACTTTTTGCACTTGGGAACGCATGTAAATTTTACTATGCTTTAAATAAAGTATCAAGTTTTATTGCATCCTCTCTGGTGGGTATCGCTGCATTTAACAAGTTTTGGAGGACTATTTCAATTACACCCTGGACCCTGGGTGAATGCGTGCAGATTCCACCACAGAAGCTGGATAACGTTTGGGGTGAGCTGACCTTTTGTTTCTTGACTGTAGTAACATATAAATACCCTTGTTTCTTCACAGGGCTGCTATGTTTCAGGTATTTTACCTATTCTTGCAAACCACTTCGCAATAGACAAAAGTTTCAGTAAGTAAAAGGATGATTGGGGGTAGTGAACCATTTTGGGAAAAGACATCTAGAGCTGGTGATTCTTAAAGGGAATGTGTCATCAAAAAATGACTTATTGTTTAACTCACATTTTTATGTTAAACACATTTTTTTAGGAATTTTTGGTTATTTTTTTTAATTTTCCATATCACTTTCAGTATTTTTTTTAATAATTCTTAAGTCCTGCATTTTTCACTTTGGCCACTAAGCCTAATAATAGTCTGACACTTCCTGTTCTGTTTAGAGGATTTTCAGCAGTCTGTCATTATCAGTAAAGGCAGGTCAAACTGAAGGAGACACCATTGTATACAGATAACAGAATCCACCAGTCACAAGAGGAGATGTCACAGCTCCCCCTCTCCCCTCCCTTCACAGTGAAAACTCTCCTATAGATGTCTATGGGACAGAAACTGTCTTAAGAATCCTATGAGCATGAAGCTGCAGTAAGTATCTCTCTGACTGCTGTTAAAGGCAGTGCAAGCAAGAATGTTTCCCCCCAATCATATATAGACGGCCAAATAGAGAAATCTACAATCAGGAAATAAAAACGACTGAGCGAAAAAGCATATGGATCAGGGGCTTGATTTAATAAGTAAAAAAAAAAATTGGCGACATATTCCCTTTAAAGATTCAGCAGGATAATAATCCACCCTTCTGGTTTACTCTGGACAGTGTTGAGCAGAGTAGATCATGTTGAGCATAGTGGTACTAACCCAACTTTCCCTTAGTGAGTTAATAAAACATTATGGGGCTAGAAATATAGAAGAGGATAAGGCTTGTTTCACATCGGTCTCAGAGGTTCCATTTGGAACCTCTATCACAAAGGTATAAATGAATTAATTTACTGACAGACGCCAAAAGCGCCTGATAGACACCATTAACTACAATGGGTTCTGTCAGGTTTCTGTCCTGGTGTCTGTCCATGATTTTTTTTCCATCATTCCAATGGGACTTGCAGAACTTGCATCAGAACTTGTGGATCTGAGCCTTAAAGGGGTTGTCTCACTACATTGATTCATCTCACTTCAGTCCTGTTTTCTTGGTTTAATTTTGAATTCAGGGGTGTGTTTAATGGCTTCTTTCAGGCTGCAGTAGAGCCAGGTCTTTAGCTATAGTAATACAGTGCTGGCAGCATATAAGGATAGAATCAACAGGTATGTTGATAATAGACGAACTGAGGAGCTGATGTAGCCATACAAGGAGGGATATCTAGCATTAGGTAGGACAATGGTAATGGACACATATTGCAAAGTTGACTTGTTTTTGCAAGATCTTTAAAATAAAAAACAATCCGTATAGTGAAGACAAACCCTCCTATATTTTGAAATTTCTATTGATTCGTTCTTTTCTTTATTTTTTGTGAACAATATTGTATTGACATGTTCAATGTGTGTATGGTCTGTGCTTTTGGAAATATCACTTTAAGGCCTAGTTCACATCTGCGTTGGGTCATCCATTGGATCCGTTTAAAAAAAACCCACAAAATATAAGGATGACATTCCTCTGCACATGCGCAAAACTAATAACGGATTCATCAAAAGGATGCAGTCATCCATTACTATCCGTTTACCATTGACTTCAATGTAAAAAAAGGAGGGGTCATTTCCAATATCCATTTTTTTTAATGAAAAAATAGCGCAGCAGACTACGTTAGTTCTTCAGTCAAAAAACTGATACATGATGGAACAAATACAAACTGAATAAACTGAGAACTTAAAAACGCCATAGAAATGAACAGGCATCATTTTCTTTCCCTTTCTGTCTCCCAAACGAAGCAGAACACTGGAAAGTACAATGTAGATGTGAACCAGGATTAAGGGTGGCAGATGTTCAAATTCACAGCAAAGAAATAAACCACTTAAGTTACCTTTAATTAGGTATAACTTAAAAATATTCATCTACAACAAGGAAACATAACATTATCTAATAAATCCGCAGAAACTAGTTTTTGTCTATTTTTTACTAAAGGACAACATTTAACTGATCTTCCAGAAAAGGTTAAATACAAATGATTGTGAAGACTTACAGTTTGATGATAGCAAAAAATCTTCTCCCCTACTCAGGTTCCAAAGTGGAAAATTTCAAAATACTATCCTTAACCTCTTAAATCAGGGTTGTCACCCCAAAAAGGACGGCCCTGTAAGCTCACCCTAGTTGACCATTATTTTTACATTCCTTTCTATCAAAGAATCACCAGAATTTTGAAATTTTTCACTTTGGAATCTGAGTAGAGGAGAAGAGTTTTGGCCTTCATCAAACCGTAAGTCTTCACAAATCATTTGTATTTAACCATTTCTGAAAGATCTAGGTAATTGTGTCCTTTAGTTAAAAATTCCAGGGACAAAAAAAAATGGTTTCTCTGATTTATGTGAGATACTGTTATGTGGTTTATTTGTTTGTAGATTCATATTTTTATGTGTAATAATCTATAGGTTACGTTTTAAGTGGTTTATTATCAGTTCTAGTGAATTTTGTTTTTTTGTCCACAATTTAATTTATTGTTTTTCTAGCAGTGATTTTGACTTTGTGGCAGATGTTCAGACTAAACAATTACCCCATATACGGAAGAATCTGACGTTAAAAACCACAACCCATTATCTATCTATCAGTGCAGTTCTGCGAATGTTAAATAGTTTGTCTGACTTCAGACGTTAGTGGCATATCACTAGGATATGGGCTGGGACAAGGTATTCTGGTGCCCTAGGTAAATAAGCCAGTTTAGTAAAAAAAAAAAACACCCCCACACTTCACCATCCCATGTAAAAGTCAGCTCCACTTTAGGGTAGTAGGAGTGAAAAAACAACCTGTAGTCTATTTCAGGTTGTTTTTTTTACGATCTGTTTTCTGGCACCGCAAGTTTTAGGAAAAAATGTAAAACCGCCAGTGCCTGGCCATTGGTTTCCATTACTTCAATTGTACACGGCGATGGAAAAAAAAGCTAAAACAAACCTCGATTTTTGCGCAAAACGTGACAAAACCCGCGATTGTGCATCAGACAAAAACTGGTCGACTTTCGGACGGGTATTGTCCGATGCTTTGTGGATCCAGCCTTACAGTGTCAGGGATATGCATAATGGCTGTCTGGCTGTAACATCCCTGAATGACTGATGTGGCCTGGTAAGAGATCGGGCACCTGCCTATAGTGCCAGATTTTGTCATTTGTCTCTGTGGTAAAGTCAGGACAGGGATTCAGGGACTGAGATTTTGAAGGTTTTTGAGAACTTACCTTCCTTATGGTTTGTAAAGAACTATGGCTGTACTGTCATTTCCATTAGAAAGTGTTGCCAGTGGGTAGTTAAAAGGATTATTCTCATTACCTCAAACTTTTATAGTTTGAAGTTGGGAAACAGAGGGTAAAGAATACTTGGCAAATGCCTTGCCGCAATTTGCCCTACTCACTTACATTAGGCTATAGATTGTTATTGTTAGGTATAGACTGTTCTGCTGGAGTAATGTATTTTTAAAACTATAAGGCAAGGTTCACACGGCTTATTCCGACGTAATTGCAGGGAAGTATTTCGCCCCGCAATTACACCGGCAGCCGTGCAGCGGGGGCGGGGGTCCGGCAGCTCGCCAGCCCCATTGGATGCATTTTTCGCGCACGTTTCACGCCGTAAATAATGGTGCATGTCACATTTACTCCCCCCGCAGAGGATTCGCCAAGAGGGGGTGAGAAGAGACGGAATCCATAGTTCTCTATGAGAACTGTGGATTTAGTAATGACATGGGACGGATTCCAGCCGTAATTGCAGCGCAAACTACGAGCGGCAGTACGGTGGAAATCAGTCCCAGACAATAAGCCATTGTGAACGGGCTTAGACGCACCAAGACTATTAAGATGCAACACAAGGTTTTAGTGGGGGAAATAGAAAGAAAACAAATTTGAAGCAAAAAGTGTGGGCTAAAGTGTAGGTCTTTTTGTGATACATGTGACTTTTTGATCACTTTTTATTCCAATTTTTTGGGGATATTAAATGCCCAAAAAACTACAATTTCAGCGTTTTGAATTTTTATTTTCTTTTCTAACGAGTGTCAGAGGTACGGATAAATGATGTTATTATTTTAATAGATTCAGAACTTTTTACAGATGTGAACAATACCAATTTATGTGTAACCTTTTTGTATTTTATATTTTGTAACTATGAAAAAGTGGGTGGCATATAAAAAGAGTTTTTTTTAAAAAAAAAACACTTCCTTGTCCTATATACAGCAGTACTATTGTACTGCTCTACATAGGATTTTTCATTTATTACATACTTACTACCCTGCCATGGGGGCCAGGGTGACCTAATTAAGTTGTATCATACATGGGCAGATAGTGCAGAAGCCTGCATGAGGCTAGTGCTGCAGTGGCAACGATCGCCCCCTGGAATACATTGCTGGGGGTGATCGGACAGAGGAGCAGCGGCGGAAGTGTTAAGAGCAGGGTGTTAATATCACAGGGTCAACTATCCATCTGACGCGTTTTGATCATTTGGATCTTTGCAAAGCTTTGTCTTTGACAAAAACCCAAGTGATTGGAACGCGTCAGCTGGAGAGTTGTCCTGACCCTTTGATAGCTGTATTTTCATACCTTTTTATGGAGTAAAACATCAATTTTTAATAAAGGAATGCTGGATCCAATACAATTTTTTTGTACTTTCTTTCTGAAGTAAAGCCTTGCCACCACCATGCTTCACAGTGGGGATGGTTTGTTCAGGGTGATGTTCAGTGTTGACTTTTCTCCACACATAGGGGGACATGTCTGAAAACTGTCTTGGTCTAAGACTTTTCTTGTTGCCCATAGCAACCAATCAGCGTTCCCCTTTATTTAATTGACATATAGTGCTCTGAAAGATTGAGATGGGGAACACTAATTGGTTGCTATTGGGCAAACAAGAAAAAGTTTAGACCAAGGACAGTTATTCAGGAACATTTCCCCTATATTGTTTGGTATGTAGGCCAAAAAGTTAAATTTTGGTCTTATCTGAGCAGAGCACCTTCTTCCACATGCTTGCTGTACCCCAACATAGCTTTTTGCAAACTGCACACCAGACTGTTTATGGCTTGCTTTCAAAAATAGCTTTTTCTTACCACTCATCCAGATTTGTGTTAGTACATAACTAATATTTGTCCTGTGGACAGATTCTTCCACCTAAGCTTTGGATCTTGGCAGCAAAGCCAGAGTGACCCTTGGTCTCTTGACCGTTTCTCTAATTAGTGCTTCCCTTTTCTGGGCTGTCATTTTAGGTGGACAGGTTAGTAGTTGTGCCATACTTCTTCATTTCTGGATGATGGATTGAACAGTACTCTGCGAGATGTTCATAGCTTGGGCTATTTTTTTTTTTTTTTTTTTTACAACCAAACCCTGCAATACACTTAGCCACATCTTTATTTCTGAGCTGTCTAGTGTTTCTTTGGTTTTCATGATGCTAATTTTGTTCACTAATGTTCTCTAACAAACCTCTGAGGTCTTCACATAATAGCTGTAGTTATACTGATAATAAATTACATACAGATGTACTCTATTTACTAATTAGATGAATTCTAAAGGCAGTTGGTCACACTGGACGCGCAAGAATACCATACCAGCAAACAGTGGTGTGCCAACCTTGGGGGGGGGGGGGGGGGGGGGGGGGGGGGGGGGGGGGAAGACTTCTATAGAAAATGTTTGACCACTTCATGCCCAACAAAGGATATAGAACAAGTAGTTGAGATTAACTTTTGTTATTAACCAAATACTTATTTTCACATCCATTTGCAAATAAAGTCTTTCCAAATCAGTCAATGTGATTTATGGATTTGTTTCTCATTTTGTCTCTTCATAGTTGAGGTATACCTATGATGTCAATTAAGTCCTCTATCATTTTTTTAAGTGGTGATACTTGCACTATTGGTGGCTGGACTTAAATACTTTTTTTTCCCATCTGTATGTGATTATGTTGGATTCGCTCTTGGGCTACAGTTTACAAAAGGAGGGGATCATTCTTAGCTTCAGTATGTTGCAGTAAATGTTAGCATTCATGGTTCCCATAATGAACTGTAGCTAATCCACAAGCATGAAGCATCCATGCAGGCCCAAAACTATGAGATTCCCACCACCATGCTTGACTGTAGGCAAGACACACTTGTCTTTGTACTCCTCACCTAGTGCTGCCACCATACAAACTTGACACCATCTGAGCCAAATAAGTTTATCTTGTTCTCATCAGACCACTGGACATAGTTCCAGTAATCTATGTCCTTAGTCTGCTTGTCTTCAGCATAACTGTTTGCGGGCTTTCTAGTGCACAATCATCTTTAGAAGACCGGTTCCTTCTGGGACGGACAGCCATGTAGGGACCAATTTGACGCCTTACTAAATTAATAACCAAATTACAAGGAGCAAATAGTTCATCAATAAAATATTACACATAACTGTTACCAAACAAATTCCACTATACCAATAATACCTTTATGTAATGAACATGACCACATATTACTACCACATAGTGACTAAATAAAACCAACATATTATTACTGACAAAAGACTACTATGCAAAGACCAATGTTGCTGCCATACTGTGAGCATAAAATAATATATACCACTCTGCAGACCATCTAAGTTATTAAAGTACAGTTACATCCAGTGATTGGGGAAAGTATTTGTCTTAGCATAATAGTTTTTATTTAGCAAGAGTATAGTGGTATTCAGGGGCGTTGCTAGGGTCCTAGAACATCCGGGGCCCGTGCCCTCTGTGTTACATTTTGCTCAGTAGGGCTGCAGTCACACAGTATTTTCTACCACATCGTGAGCTGCTTGCATTGTACTTTTATAGATAAAAAAAGTACGTTATTGTCATAATTTTCTTATGCAAATTTCAATACATCCTGTCAATCTTCTCAGCAATTACATTGTATAATAAGTCAGCACTGACAAAATTGCCTTTTCACAAAAACGTCATTTATGTTATATTTTTGTAATTAAATAATACGGGCTAACAGTGAATAAACCCTCATACTGGAGTAGATATAACCACTCGTATTACCGTCATATGTTTCTATAAAATACCACTAAATACAACCCATCAATTCCTATTGCTTAAAATAATATGCCAGTCTATGGACCACAGGGTGAGCCACCACATCGTGATCAGCCATATGTACACGGGCTCTGCAGACATACACGACCTGTTCCCTCTGTATTTAGTAGCCAGCTGTATATCAACTGCCCCTCGAAGCTGTATACACTGCCCCTCAGGAAGATGATATATCACAATGCCCCTCTGGCAGTGATTATACACTGCAATCAGGAAGATGTAGTTTACTGCCCCTCTGGAAGCTGTATTACAATGCCCCTCAAGGTAGCTCTATATACTGCCCTAAGGACAGTGGATTATACTGCCCCCCCCAGGTAGCTGTATATCACGACCCCTCAGGTAGCTGTATATACTGCCCCTCAGACATGTCAATGATAACTTCTCTCCAGACTGTACACACTTAATACCTTGAGTAGCTGCTGGCTGCTCTGCAGGGCTAAGCGGGCATCACTGACTGGAGCGTGGAGGATCCGATGCCGCGTGCTCGCTGCAGCCTCGGCTCCTCATCCTTTCCTCTCTTATACAGGAATTCCCAGCTGCCGGCCAGCTCGAAAGTATGCGTGCTCCGCTCCGAAACCTGCAACAAGCAGCCTGCACGGAGCCCCCGCCGGCTTGGCGGAGCAGAGAAAACAGCAGATATAGTAGTCGCCCGCGCGCGTATGAACAAACAATTGCAACCGTCTGCATACTATAGGAAGGAAAGATTCGGGGGCAGCAGGCAGTACATAAGGAGCACACGTTCAGTATGCCCCAAATATTCTGCCTTGCGATGCCTTGTGTGTATTATTTAGACATTATAGGCGGAATGTATGAACGAGGCTGTGCCAGAAGTCTGGCTTCTTTTTAGCCAAAAAACTAGCGCAGCCCCGTTCCCTCTATATTTTACCAGGCGCGCTCCAATATCAGACGCATTATAGAGCGCCCGCAGCACTTTGTAATGCACCTGAGATCGGGGGGGCGCGCTGGAGGCGAGTCGCACTACAACCATACGAAGCTACACATTTATATCTTTAGTATGGCAAATCCAGGAGCATTACTGCTGGAACAGGCAGCCAAGTTAAAAGTGGTTTACCTGAGCCAGAAGTGTCGCTTTGCAGTTAGAAAGCGCTAAATCTATGACCAGTGTAGAACAGGTTCATAGATTCAGGCGCATTCTACACTACTAATGCACACAAAGAAATGGCGCCAAAAATCATACATGTCGCCCTATGTTGTTGTGATAGGTGGTAATGGTCTGGAGGTATTACTTGGCCTTTGTAAAGTGGTATTATTTGTTTAATATGTTGATCATGATTGTTCCCTGTATGGTGGTATTATGTGGTAACTGTGGGACCATTAGCTATAGCCTACATATCCTCCAACATTATATTATAGATGTTTAATTTGAGTGTGTTTGGGGAATATACTTATTAACTACATCAACGCCAATGTTTTTTTGGTGTCAGAGGAAACTGGGCATGGGTTAAGACTTGGCTGAACAAAAATAAATTGCTAAAAAAAATACCTAATGTGTCTCCCTTTAAATTCACTCCAAGTTGGGAGGTATGCTCATGTCTTCCCAAAAAGCTAAAGACTGGGGATGCTCTTAGTGGTAAATATGAAGATACTTTATGGTGAGAGAATCAAGTTGCAGAATAGATCAGAGGATACAGCTAATTATTAACCTTAAAGCCATGAAATTTTAGTCTGTCTCACTGGTCTCCTTCTCCCTGTTGTGTGTAGTCCTGTGCAGGTCTTCTGTTCCAGGCTGTATCCTGTATTTAAGAATGGCTACAAGTAACACTGATATTTTGCCCTGGGCTCGCATATGGAAGATCGTTCTGCTTCTGTTCCTAGCTCAGCCGCATCTTGCTGAAGCATTTTGGCTCTTCGATGTCCTGTTCCCCCCAAGCATTACTCCAAAAGCAGAGCTGAGCAACAACAGTTCCCCTGTGGTGTTGGGTAAGAAATGAATTTCTACACTAAAATAGCTGAGTACAGATATTGTATTGTGTGTTATGTGTCTGCTGTACATAGACATTCAGTATTTTTACCACTTTTGACAGTTTACCAACTTGACATGGGAACCGATCCCATCAGAGGAAACAAGTTAAATGCGATTCCACCAAGTCGTTTGCCAAACCCTAATGCTCCTATACGCATCTGCTATAGGTAATGACTTACGAAAAATGTGAGACCCACATCTATATTAAGAATGGTCCCCCATTACCACTTTCCTCTATGCAGCAATATCTCTTTCTAAGTTAGGCTCGTAGTTCATTGGCTGCTGCAGCTTTCCCCCATTTATACCTATGCTAGTTTCAAGTAAAATCAAGTACACTCACTTAGCTATATCTGAAAAGACCAAATAGGGGAAAGACACAGGTGAGAGCATGTGAAGGGTGACTCAGCAATAGTTACTAACAGTTCTCTAATTGGCCAAATTGGTAGCGAGCTATGGAAACCTCTATAATAAATGGAATTTTATCTAAGTGACTAAACCGCATTTTAAGGTTGGCTAGTTTTGAGTGCAGCTTAGAACACATAATGTTAGAAGTTGAATGGTGATCGTGGATCCGTCGGAAAGCAACTGTACTTCTAATATATGGGATATGGTAATATATGGTGCTTCTAATATATTTTAAGCTAGTATATTCAACTTATTTGTATGGTACTAGTTAAATTAGTGAAAAACTGTATGCATATATCTGATTCAAGCATGGAAAATGTCTGAGGTGGTCAATAGTTTTTTGATGTTCTCTAAGGAGCATTTATTAGTAACCCTTCATATATCGGCCTGGTACACTACATGGAGAGCAGAGCTATTTGACAGAATGTGGAGAACTTGCCCTATATCCTTGTCCCTATGAATCAATTAAACATAGGAGCCCCCAACACCAGTTATTTCATTGGGCGGCATGCCCTATAATGTTTTACCAGGTAATTGGTTAGCAGGACCCCATGTTCACCCACACATGTCCCAAGCTATCTAGATTCGTTTTTTCTTTTTTTTTTTTTTACTTTAAGCCGAAACACCTGAAAAGATAGTTAGATGCCAGGAACATTTTTTTTAGTTTTTGCCTCCTTGCGTTTCAGCAGTAATAACTTTTTTTATTTTTTCCAATGACGCAGTTGTGTGAGGTTCGCGGTTTATTTGCAGGACAAGTTGAACTTTATGGGGGGGATAGATTAAGTTCACTTATAAATAATTGCAGATTATTTTTTTTTTACACCATTCTCATTTCACACTTAATAACTTGTTAGATTAATTCTACAGGTTATTAAGGTCGTTGTGGATTATACCTAATATGTGTAGTTTGTGTCTGTGTGTAGTATATACACAATTATTTTTTATTAAATATTTATTTTTATATTATTATTCTTTTTTCTTTTTTTTACAGTTTTTCTGTTTTTTACTTTTTTTTTAAAATCCCATGAAGGAAGACCTGTTTTCCTTCTTTTTTCCCCCCCTCCACTTAGTAATGTATTAGCATATTCATATATGCTAATATATTATACTCTGTGTCTGTAGGTCACAAGGCTGTGTTCAGGACAGGTAACAGTCTGGCCCTGATCACTGGACTTCATACACTGATTAGCCATAGGGAACTCTCTAGGTCCAAGGGCTGATGTGCAGCCGTTTCCCTGGATCTGTCGGTCTACGGGCGTTGACCTGATCACCCGACAAGAGTAAGGAAAAACCCTGTGATGGCGTGTGCATCGATGACGAAAACTGCGGCATATCTAGGGGTTAGTGCACCGGGGAGTGGAGGTTTCAACCGCTCCCCAGTGCTGCTGGAGTGATGCTGGGATCAGGGCTATTTGTAGTAAGCTCGAGCACAGCGCTGCTGCGGCGCCGGGGCCAGCAAAACTTCGTTGTCTGCAGTGACGTCAAATAGCATACACTGCCAACTATACCCTTTTGGCGGGGGGGTCCCGCTATTTGGCGGTCCCCCACCCCGCCCTCCCAGCTGAGTTGCTTCCTCCCGCAGCCCAGCAGGGCATCGGGGGTTCTTTTAAATTACACGGCGCATGAGTGAGCTGATGCGCTACTTGGTGCCGTCGGACGCTGCTACCAGGCGGGTGTTGAAGCAGGACGATCAGCCGCCCTGTCGCGTCTCACTGTGCAGGGAGGAGGCAGGGGGGGAGGGATCAGTTCCCCTCCTAACTTCTCCCCTGGTATGTACAGCACCGGGCCCGGTGTGCGCTTGTACATACAGATCAGCGTGCAGAGGGGGAGTTGACGAGGCGGCTAGTGATGTACGTGGCATGTTATTATTTTATTTTTATTAGCTATAGAGGGGCCAACTACTTGCTACTGAAATGGGCAAATACTTGGCTTACATAGGGGGCAACTAACCTGGGTTTCTGAATGGGGGCAACTACCTGGCTAACAAAGGGGGCAAACTTACCTGGCTACTGGTGGGGCAACTACCTGGCTATGATGGGCAATACCTGGCTACTGAAGGGGGGCAACTACGGGCTACTGAATGGGGAACTACTGGATACCCTGAACGGTGCAACTACTGGACTACTGAGTGGGGCAACTATCTGGCTACTGATGGGGCAACTACCTGACTACTGTATTGGGCAACCTACTGGCTACTGATGGGGGCAACTACCTGGCAATAATGAAGGGGTGGCATCTAAAAATGACTACTGATATGGGGCAAATACCTGCTACTGAAAGGGGCTACTACATTGGATCTAAAGGGTGGCAACTACCTGACTACTAAAGGGGGCAACTACCCTGACTACTAAAGGGGCACCTACATGGCTACTAAAGGGGCCCAACTACGCTGGCACTTCCAAAGGGGGCATCTACCTGGCTAACAAAGGGGAGCATCTACCTGGCTAACAAAGGGGGGCATCTACCTGGCTAACAAAGGGATGGCATCTACCTGGCTACATGAGGGCATCTACCTGGCTACAAGGGGGCATCTACTTGACTACAAGGGGGCATCTACCTGCCTGTAAGGGGCACTACCTGGTTATGGGGGGCTACTACTTGGCTATAAGGGAATCTACCTGGCTTTCTTCCAAAGCCATTATGCAGTTAGGCGGAGTGGGTGTGGCTTTTTGAAGGGGCATGGCACATCAAAAAGATGGGCATGTCCATGCAAATTTTTTGCCACGCTACGCACGCCGCCCTCTTCAATCTCCTGCTTTTCCATTTTCAAAAGTTGGCAACTATGGTCAAAAGACGTCGCTGCAGACGAACGACCTGAAATGCCCGCCGTCAAAAGACGGTGGCCGATCATTAAGGAGTTAAAGAGACAATAAGAAAAACATTTGAAAGTGATTTTTTTTGTTGCATGGAGTAGGTTTCTGTTCAGGACTTGTTGCATGTATCACATCTTGATATCTAAAGCTGTGAATGACTAAGTGACCTTTCACCAAGAGCTTCATCCTCTTCTAACACTGCTCTGTGCTACTGGACTGTCCCCAATCTGCTGTGATTGCTCAACCCCCCCATGTCCTTGATCCAGTAGATAACCTCTGGCCCATGCCCTGCAATCATTAACAACCTGTGAAATATCTGTACCATAGGTGTTCCCAAATCTAATTATGTAAGAAAACAAAAAAATATAAACTTGATTTAAAACTGCATCACATCTCAAAATCTCCACCCAAAACAAAGAGAGGACAAGTGTACTGACTGCACAGCAATGATCTCTGTATTCTGGACCCTGTTATGTAGCTACAAGCTATGTACAAACAGTTGAGCAAGACTGGATATTATCCTGAAAAAAAGAAAAATAGCAGAAAACCAAATTCATTATTCTGACCTAGGATACACCATGGAAGTAGGAACATTGAAGCAAGGACTGACACTCTGCTGCCTTGTACATTGCTCCTAGTTCCATCCTGTACCAGTAATGGAAATATATGCTCACAATGACTCTCCATGAAATCATGAAGTACGGTGGCAGAATGAAGAGCTCTAGACAGGAGGTCAGCCAGTGTCACTGGTAAACATGTAGGCTAAGGTAAATAAAGACTATTACCAAATACATTGCTGTTCTGATTTTGCTTCTCTTCAGAGTTAGGAGCAAATATTATCACCTGCTTTTGCACATAAACTTCCCTAGTTACCAGTCACCCCTCTCTACTCTTACAGGCTGAAACATGATGACTCACTCCCTGCTCTGTTTCTTATCTTAAAAAAAACTTTACACCACTTACTGACAAGCTTTAACCCTTTAGAGCCATGCAGTTTTGTTCACTACAGTTTATAAACCTCCCGCACTCGCATCACTGTAACAGGATCAGCAATGGCAGAGCTGATATATTGATCGCTGCTATAGAACCACCCACAGCCCAATCAGGTAGTGAGAGTCTGAAGTTGCCTGTGGCTCTGTAAAACAGCATGGTGAGATAACCCTTTTAATCTGCCTAGGACGTTCTAACTTCCTCTGTACATGAACATTTTAGTGTTTTACTAATAAAAAAAAAACATCCGAATTCTGGCTCTAATTCCATTAAAAATTAGCCTGCATGCCACCTATTAAGTGTTTAAGGCAATTTATGCTCCTCGCTAGACAGTGACAAGAAAAATGGTGCAAGGTTCAGTGGAATTGCAGTATGTGCCAGATTTATTGTTGTGCCCAGTTCTTTCTCCAGGGGTGAACATACCATTGAGGACTACAGGAGTCCAGTAGTTAAGAGAGCCCTGTCATCTTAAAATCAGCTTTCTATTTCTATTGTTTATTAGACTCCTGGTACATGTATTTGTTTTATTCATTTCTACCGCACTGTTATATTTTATATCACTATATAAATGAATAAATCTTCGTTCCTCTAAACTTAAAGGTGGCATCCTCTATGTCTAGAGGAAGGAAGGTTTCTACATAGACATAGAAAGGGATTCTTTACTGTAAGAGCAGTGAGACTGTGAAACTCTATGTCAGAGGAAATTGTCATGGTGAATTCAATAACAGAGTTCAAAAAGGGTCTGGATGCATTTCTAGTGTGTAATAATATAACAAGTTATAGTGACCAGGATTCTGGAGAAGGGTTGTTGATCCAGGGATTTATTCTGATTGCCAGATTGGAGTCGGGATGGAATTGTTACCTAAAGCACAATTGACTTTTGCCTGGATTAATGCTGTAGGACAATTGGCTGAACTGGGTGGACATCAGTCTTCTTTCAGCCTTACAAACCATGGAACTATGTACAGAGATGTCATCATTCACATTCCACGTTGTCCCTATAACATGTTGGTGGCAGGATCACCATAAATGGAAGTGTGCAGGGAATGGTGGATGCCGCCTGGCAAAGGTGCTGTGCTGGGAGATATAGTGTGTCCATAGAAAGAAGGATAGCAGAGACAACAGCTTCTGAGACCTTGGCAGGCGTTACTCATGGCAATTTCTTGGTTACAGGATATTACAATTACTTTAAGCATGAAAGTACTCTTACTTTTTCCCTTGGTCCTCTTAGTCTGCAGCATACTGCACTACTCTTTCTAGTATTTTGTCTATAATGCTCCACTACTGCTTCTAGTATTTTCTGCTCCATTTCTAGGGCTGCACTACTGTTTCTAGTATTTTCTGCTCCATCTCTAGTGCTGCACTACTGTTTCTAGTATTTTCTGCTCCATCTCTGGTGCTGCACTATTGCTTTTAACATAGTCTGTTTCATCACTGGTGCTGCACTACTGCTTCTAGTTTTTTTTCTCCTCCATCTCTGGTGCTGCACTAATGCTTCTAGTATTGTCTGCTCCATCTCTGGTGCTACATTACTGCTTCTAGTATTGTCTGCTCCATCTCTGGTGCTTCACTTCTTCTTCTTCTAGTATTCTGTTTGCTCCATCTTTGGTGCTGCACTATTTCTTCTAAAATTCTGTCTGCTCCATCTCTGGATCTGCACCACTGCTTCTAGTATTGTCTGTTCCATCTCTGGTGCTGCACGACTGCTTCTTGCATGGCCTGTTTGATCTCTGGTGCTGAAGTACTGCTTCTAGTATTTTCTGCTCCATCTCTAGTGCTGCACTACTGTTTATAGTATTTTCTGCTTCATTTCTAGTGCTGCACTACTGTTTCTAGTATTTTCTGATCCATCTCTAGTGCTGCACTACTGCTTCTAGTATTGTCTGTTCCATCTCTGGTGCTGCACGACTGCTTCTTGTATGGCCTGTTTGATCTCTGTTGCTGAAGTACTGCTTCTAGATATTTTCTGCCCAATCTCTAGTGCTGCTCTTCTGCATCTAGTATTCTGTCTGCTCCATCTCTGGTGCTGCACTACTGTTTATAGTATTTTCTGCTTCATTTCTAGTGCTGCACTACTGTTTCTAGTATTTTCTGCTCCATCTCTAGTGCTGCACTACTGCTTCTAGTATTTTCTGCTCCATATCTAGTGCTGCACTACTGTTTCTAGTATTTTCTGCCCCATCTCTGGTGCTGCACTACTGCATCTAGTATTCTGTCTGCTCCATCTCTGGTGCTGCACTATTGCTTTATACTGTCTGTCATCACTGGTGCTGCACTACTGCTTCTAGTTTTTTTTCTCCTCCATCTCTGGTGCTGCACTACTGCTTCTAGTATTGTCTGCTCCATCTCTGGTGCTACACTACTGCTTCTAGTATTGTCTGCTCCATCTCTGGTGCTTCACTTCTTCTTCTTCTAGTATTCTGTTTGCTCCATCTTTGGTGCTGCACTATTTCTTCTAAAATTCTGTCTGCTCCATCTCTGAATCTGCACCACTGCTTCTAGTATTTTCTGTTCCATCTCTTGTGCTGCACGACTGCTTCTTGCATTGCCTGTTTGATCTCTGGTGCTGAAGTACTGCTTCTAGTATTTTCTGCTCCATCTCTAGTGCTGCACTACTGTTTATAGTATTTTCTGCTTCATTTCTAGTGCTGCACTACTGTTTCTAGTATTTTCTGATCCATCTCTAGTGCTGCACTACTGCTTCTAGTATTGTCTGTTCCATCTCTGGTGCTGCACGACTGCTTTCTTGTATGGACTGTTTGATCTCTGTTGCTGAAGTACGCTTCTAGATATTTTCTGCCCAATCTCTAGTGCTGCACTACTGCATCTAGTATTCTGTCTGCTCCATCTCTGGTGCTGCACTACTGTTTATAGTATTTTCTGCTTCATTTCTAGTGCTGCACTACTGGTTCTAGTATTTTCTGCTCCATCTCTAGTGCTGCACTACTGCTTCTAGTATTTTCTGCTCCATATCTAGTGCTGCACTACTGTTTCTAGTATTTTCTGCCCCATCTCTGGTGCTGCACTACTGCTTTTAACATAGTCCGTTTCATCACTGGTGCTGCACTACTGCTTGTAGTATTGTCTGCTCCATCTCTGGTGCTGCACTACTGCTTCTAGTATTGTCTGATCCATCTCTGGTGCTTGACTTCTTCTTCTAGTATTCTGTTTGCTCCATCTTTGGTGCTGAACTATTTCTTCTAAAATTCTGTCTGCTCCATCTCTGGATCTGCACCACTGCTTCTAGTATTGTCTGTTCCATCTCTAGTGCTGCACGACTGCTTCTTGTATGGCCTGTTTGATCTCTGGTGCTGAAGTACTGCTTCTAGATATTTTCTGCCCAATCTCTAGTGCTGCACTACTGCATCTAGTATTTTCTGCTCAATCTCTGGTGCTACACTGCTGCTTCTAGTATTCTGTCTGCTCCATTTCTGGTGCTGCACTACTGCTTCTAGTATTTTCTGCTCCATGTCTAGTGCTGCACTACTGTTTCTAGTATTTTATGCTCAAAATCTGGTGCTGCACTACTGCTTCTAGTATTCTGTCTGCTCCATCTCTGGTGCTGCACTACTGCTTCTATTATTTTTTGCTCCATCTCTATTGCTGCAATACTGCTACTAGTATTTTCTGCTCCATCTCTAGTGCTGCACTACTGTTTCTAGTATTTTCTGCCCCATCTCTGGTGCTGTACTACTGCTTCTAACATAGTCTGTTTCATCACTGGTGCTGCACTACTGCTTCTAGTATTTTGTCTGCTGCATCTCTGGTGCTGCACTACTGCTAGTAGTGTCTGCTCAATGTCTGGTAGAGCACAACTTCTTCTATTATTCTGTTTGCTCAATCTCTGGTGCTGTACTATTTCTTCTACAATTCTGTCAGCTCCATCTCTGGATCTGCACCACTGCTTCTAGTATTCTCTGCTCTATCTCTGGTGCTGCATTACTGTTTCTAATATTCTTTCTGCTCCATCTTTGGTGCTGCATTATTCCTTCTTGAATTCCATCTGCTCCATCTCTGGTGCTGCACTACTGCTTCTATCATTTAATCTGTTCCATCTCTGGTGCTGCACTACTGCTTCTACTATTCTTAGGTAGGTTTGTTTCCATCCATTGCAGAAGTCAATTCTTTAGTTTATCATTCCTTTTTAATTCTTTACCGACTTTCTTAACTTTTTCAGTACCTGGCTGTCTTGGAAATCAACTGGAAGCTAAAGTGAACAAGGATGAGGTTGTGAACTGGATGTGCCACCATAAGTCTGATGATTTCTTCACTGTCTGGCTCAATCTCAACATGTTTTTGCCTTTAGGAATAGACTGTTGGATTGATAATATCAGGTAACATGAACACTGTATTACTCATCCACTTAGTGCAAGTTGGAAATATTGTACAAATATCAAGCCATAATGAAATATTGCTCTCTGCACAGAGAGACTAATATTGTATGTTTACAATATGGAAGCCAGATGGCACAATGAATTGTGGAAGATCGCCAGACTGGAACTTCATCAAAAGTCATCCTCCCCAGTGTTATGACTAGATTAATATTCTAGAGTAGGATATTATTTAGATTAGATAGGTACAGTGACGGACTGGGGCACCTGTGGCCCACCAGTGAAGTTGATTCTTGGGGCCCACCAGTGGAGTTGATTCTTGGGGCCCACCAGTGAAGTTGATTCTTGGGCCCACCAGTGGAGTTGATTCTTGGTACCCACTAGTGGAGCTAATTCTTGGGGCCCACGAGTGGAGTTGATTCTTGGGGCCCATCAGTGGAGCTAATTCTTGGGGCCCACCAGTGGAGTTGATTCTTGGGGCCCACCAGTGGAGTTGATTCTTGGGGCCCACCAGTGGAGTTGATTCTTGGGACACACCAGTGGAGTTGATTCTTGGGGCACACCAGTGGAGTAGATTCTTGGGGTCCACCAGTGGAGTTGATTCTTGGGGCCCGCCAATGGAGTTGATCTTGGGGCCCACTAGTCGAGTTGATTTTTGGGACCCACCAGTGAAGTTGATTCCTGGGGCCCTTCAAATAGATACAATTGGCAACAAACGACTTTAAAATCAAACTTTACTTGTTTCATTGAATATATAAAACATTGCATAGCCTCATAGGCTTACCATACATTTATGCATCCCGTAGGGTTAGTAGAGACACGCTCATCCTATTTCATCCTGTTTCAGAAAAAATTCCAAAAATCAAGCATGAAGAAAAAGGATTTCCCTTTGAAACGTCGCAGGTGCTCTGCACCGAGTGCAGCGCCACTTCTCAGCTACGTCTGTGAACAGATTTATGGACTTTTCCTGAAACAGGATGAAATAGGATGAGCGTGTCTCTACTAACCCTACGGGATGCATAAATGTATGGTAAGCCCATGAGGCTATGTAATGTTTTATAGATTCAATGAAACAAGTAAAGTTTGATTTTAAAGTTGTTTGTTGCCAATTGTATCTATTTGAAGTGCATATGAAGGAACTGGAGATTCCTTGACTAGACACGCTACCTAATAAGGGATTGTTTGCATATAAAAAGATTCTTGGGGCCCACCAGTGGAGTTGATTCTTTGTGGCTCCACCAGTGAAGTTGATTCTTTGGGCACACCACTGGAGTTGATTCTTGGGGCCCACCAGTGAAGTTGATTCTGGGTACCACCAGTGGAATTGATTCCTCGGACCCACCAGTGGAGTTCATTCTTGGGACCCACCAGTGGAATTGATTCTTGGGGCCCACCAGTGGAGTTGATTCTTGGGGCCCACCTGTAAATCAGATTCTTGTAACCCACTAGTGGAGTTGATTCTTGGAGCCCACCAGTGGAGTTAAATCTTGGGGTCCAGCTGGAAATCTGATTCTTGGAGCCCACCAGTGGAGTTGAGTTTTGGAGCCCACCAGTGGAGTTGATTCTTGGAGCCCACCACTGAAGTAGAATTTTGGGGCCCACCCTACAGCTACTGCACATGACTTTTGCTTTCTGCCTTCCTTTGTCTTTCTTCTCAAAAGCGACCCCAGGCTTGCCATGCTCAGCAGCTCATTGGAAGTTTTCACTGTTCTCCTGTGGGCCAGACCGAGCCTGGGCAGTGAAGTATTATCCAGTGGTGCTGACCACACAACAGCCCATCAGCTTTACTTCCTCCAGTGTTTTCTAAAGGATCTGGTTTTTGCTCTTATTATTCCTGTGGCCGCAGGATGAACATGAGGAGAATGCTCTGCTTTTATCATTATTGCAACTGTGTGACTGTAAAGTAATATTTGGTTTATGTCTTTAACAGAGTTGTGTACAACAGGACAACCAGAATGGCTACTAATGCCCCAGGGGTTGACATCCGAGTTCCTGGATTTGGACAGACGTATTCTGTAGAATATCTAGATAAAAGCAAATTAGCTGGTAAGAGGTGCCTCTCTTAAGGGTGCTATGGTAAAGTCGGAATCTAAAAATGCTCGGAGATAGCCCAAATGATGTAGCAACAATCTTCAGGTTCTTAACACAACTAATCTAACAAGTGGTGTCTCCAAATTCAACACTAAGCGCCTCATGTAAGAAAACTGTCTAGGTCTAAGACTTTCTTTGTTGCCCATAGAAACCAATCTCCCCTTTCATTTCATTTCGTGCTCTAGTCTTACACCTAGACAGTTTTCATACATGAGGCCCAAAATTTTATTTTAATTACTTCTGCAGTCTCAGAATGATTATTCTCCTTAAAGCGGACTTGGCCGGTGATTTTTGCTACCCTATCTGACAGCAGGATAAAGCAGAGGGAGAGGAGCCGAGCTGTGTGATAAATAGGTGTACATGATTTTAAGCAGAGTAAATAAGAAGCAGAGTAAATCCTAAAAGAGAAAGTGAAAGTCATGCCTATCCCATCCACCTACAGTGACTGACGGGAAGGGAAATCTGCAAGGTCTTTTAAGAAGTTTACTCTCACAGGTTCACTTTAACAACAGGTGCCTTCAATATGTAGTTCAAGCATTCTTTTGCTCTTGTGACCTGTTAAAATATTTTAGGCTTGGGTCCCATAGTGTCACAACCATGTGGGGATGAAACTGTGGCCATCAATAGCCATATGAACTTGTCAGAGAAATAGTGATGTCCACAGCAACATTGTGTGGACACTGGCAGCTGATCTTTCAGCCACACACAGCTGCCGCACTGTAAGGCCTTAAAGGGGTTGTCTCACTACAAAGAATAGCTTTCAACATGTTGGGATCACTAAATGAAGACGTTTTCCAAATATATTGCTTTGTTTATCTTTCTTTTGTTAAGGAGCTACGAATGATTTTATCACCTTCTGAGGGCTCTCAGGTTTCCCAAGTGACCAGCCTGTGTACTTCTCCCTCTCCCTCCCCCTCCCCCGCTGTTTGTTCTATCTGATAGCAGGGAGTGACTTCATCACACAGGTCAGGGCTGGCTGTGTGTTATCTGATCTTTCAGACAAAAGACAGTAATTATGCTACTGTTTACATTAGCTCAGAAGCTTCTCCAGACCTCAGAGAGGGTAATTTATTTAATCTAGACTAAGAAACAGGGAGGTCTGAATACACGGAGCTCATATGCTAATTACAGACAGCTTGACCAGGAAGTGACAGAGCAAAGCAGCATTATTTCATTCATGTATCCTATGAAACTTTGAGATGAGACAACCCCTTTAATGACTATTGCACTCTCAGAATTATTCACCCCCCTGAATAGGAGTCCTCACAAGAGCATACATTTGCAAATCATGTCCTGTCTTTATCGCTCTTGATGCAAATTATCAAGGGCTTGAGTAGTTGCATCAGACATTGTTAAAATAAACCACATCAAATACCGGAACTAGCTAACTTTGTTGACTGTGACATTTGATGGCATATTAGAAACATGGCTAAGCCAAGATAATGATCTATAAAGTCATGAGAGGAGGTCATTGCCTTGCACAAACAAGGAAAAGGATATGAAAAGAAAGCAATGGCACTGACTGTTTCTAGAGATATAATTTGGAGCATAGCTCACAAGTTCAAAGTGAAAGGAACATTGGACACACTACCGGCTGTTACCCTATTTATGAGGAGGCAGAAAAGACCAACAGCAAGATTAGGTGAAAGGAGGCACTGAGGTTTCTATTTACAAAGTAAGATCTTTATGCCTGAACTCCATGATGTACAACTCTACTGACCCAAAAGCATGAATCCCTATGGATCAGCAGTATGTCTGGAGGAGGAAGAATGAAGCATAGTGTCAGACTGGGGGGGGGGGTCCGGGGCCCACAGGGGAATTGATCTTCGGGGCCCCACCCTACTGTACATGAAAATATTACCGGCCTCTCGGACATAAATGCGCCCATTTTACCACATAATACAGTGTACAAAACAGAACTGTATGGTGTAGTACAATAGCAAGTGAGTCACATATCTGTCTATCTCACATACCTGTTTGTCTCACACATAAGTCAGTCTAACAAATCATAGACACATGGCTAAGTAGCTCCATCCATATCCTCCACCAGCCCACATACAATATCCCCTCCACGTTTCCCTTGGTCACGCATCTCACCACCTTCTAAAATAAACACCAGCAAGAAAGTAAAAGTCTAACTCCTATCACAGGGTCAATCAGGGACACATGTACGCTGGCATTATACCGGCGCCGATATAACCTACAACACCGCCATATGGAGACCACATAGAGGTCAGACACCAGCTCAGGTATAAGCTACAACACTGCCATAGAGACCACATAGTGGTCAGACACCAGCTCAGGTATAACCTACAACACCGCAATGTGGAGGCCGCATAGAGGTCAGACACCTGTAGGTATTAACCTTACAACTCCCCTATAGAGACCACATAGAGGTCAGACACCAGCTCAGGTATAACCTACAACACCAACATATAGAGACCACATAGAGGTCAGACACCAGCTCAGTTATAACCTACAACACCGCCATATAGAGACGACATAGAGATCAGACACCAGCTCAGGTATAACCTACAACACCGCCATATAGAGACCACATAGAAGTCAGACACAAGCTCAGGTATAACCTACAACACCGCCATATAGAGACCACATAGAGATCAGACACTATCAGACAATATCCCTCTCCACATTTCCCTTGGTCACGCATCTCACCATCTTCTAAAATAAACACCAGCAAGAAAGTAAAAGTGTAACTCTTATCACAGGGTCAGGTGTTCATTCACTTTTACAATCAGGGACAACACCGATATCCTACAACACCGCCATATGGAGACCACATAGTGGTCCGACACCAGCTCGGGTCACATCACATTACAGTGAATACAGCACTGATCCAATAAAGAAGCAAAATAACCGCTGAAATCAGGGACTCACCGGAGACATCCTATCTGATGAGTCGTCCTCTTCTCTCATGAGTCGTTCTTTTTACCTTTTCTTCTCCATCCGACCCCAGCAGAATTTACACACAAATATCTTAGAATCCTCACTTTTCCAGCATCTCTTTACCTGTTCCCACCTCTCTACAAACTTCCCAGGGGTGGAAGAGCGGGTACAAGCCATAGTTTAGATTCACGGTCTCCTAAGGGATTGGAGGGTGGGGAGAGGAATAACCCCCTGGAAATTATGCTACAGCTATGGGCTGATCCCCTCACAATTATATTACCAGGTAGGTAGGCAAGGCCCCAGGTAGCTAGATAGGCCCTATTTAGGTAGGTATACCCCCGACTGGATAAGTTGGTAGGCTGGCCCCAGGTAGGTTGATGGGTAGGCCCAAGTAAGGTAGATAAGTAGGCCACGGGTGGGTAGGTAAATAGCCCCCCAGGTAGATAAATAGGCCCCAGTTAGGTTGGCAGGCCCCAGTTAGGTAGGCTGTAGGTAGGTTTTGGTGGGCCCCAGTTACGTACGCTGGAGGTAGTCAGGGCCCCCCTTTAAATAGGCTGGAGGTAGTCAGGGCCCCCCTTTAGATAGGCTGGAGGTAGTCAGGGCCCCCCTTTAGATAGTATGCAGGTTGTCAGGGCCCCCTTTAGATAGTATGCAGGTAGTCAGGGCCCCCTTTACACAGTAGGCAGGTAGTCAGGGCCCCCTTTACACAGTAGGCAGATATGCATTACCCCCCTTTACACAATAGGCAGGTAGTCAGGGCCCCCTTTACACAGTAGGCAGGTAGCCAGGGCCCCTATACACATTAGGCAGGTAGCCAGGGCCCCCTTTATACATTAGGCAGAGACCGCTTTATACATTAGCCAGTTAGTCAGGGCCCCCTTTATTCATTAGCCAGGTAGTCAGGTCCCCTTTATTCATTAGCCAGGTAGTCAGGCCCCCTTTATTCATTAGCCAGGTAGTCAGGACCCCTTTATTCATTAGCCAGGTAGCCAGGACCCCCTTTATTCATTTGTCAGGTAGCCAGGGTCTGCTTTATTCATTAGCCAGGTAGCCAGGGACCCTTTTATCCATTAACCAGGTAGTCAGGGCTCCCTTTATTTATTAGGTAGGTAGCTATGCCCCCTTTATTCATTAGCTAGGTAGTCAGGCCCCCTTAATTCATTAGCCAGCTAGTCAGGCCCCCTTTATTCATTAGCCAGGTAGCCAGGACCCCCTTTATTCATTAGTCAGGTAGTCAGGTCCCTTTTATTCATTAGCCAGCTAGTCAGGCCCCCTTTATTAATTTGCCAGGTAGTCAGGGCCCCCTTTATTCATTAGCCAGGTAGCCAGGACCCCCTTATAATTCCAATAGTCAGGTATCCAGGGTCCCCATTATTCATTAGCCAGGTAGCCAGGAGCCACCTTATTCATTAGTCAGGTAGCCAGGGCTCCCTTTATTCATTAGGTAGGTAGCTAGGCCCCCTTTATTCATTAGCCGGATAGTCAGGTCCCCTTTATTCATTAGCCAGCTAGTTAGGCCCCCTTTATTCATTAGCCAGGTAGTCAGGGCCCCCTTTATTCATTAGCCAGGTAGCCAGGACCCCCTTTATTCATTAGTCAGGTAGCCAGGGTCCCCTTTATTCATTAGCCAGGTAGCCAGGGCCCCCTTTATGCATTAGCCAGGTAGTCAGTGCTCCCTTTATTTATTAGGTAGGTAGCTAGGCCCGACGTTTTAATTAAATAGCCAGGTATCCAGGCCCCCTTAATAGTAGGCAGGTAGTCAAGGCCTACTTTCTTTTATATATATATATATAAAGAATATATATATATATATATTATAAATATAGTATAAAATATAATATAAATAAAGGTATATATTATAAATATATATTATTAAAAATTATAATACTATTATATATATATGTATATATATAAATATCATATAAATATATATATATATATATATATACTAATATATAAACCACAACAACTCACCATTCTCCTACTCCCAGACGCGATGAGCGGCGTAGGCGGTGCAATGCTGTGACATCATCGCGCGGCCTACGTCACCACTAGAAGCCGACGCCTGGTAGACTTAAGGCCTAACAACTTACCTGGGTGAACTGCGGAGCAAAGCAGCCCCAAAAGTCAAGGACACAGGGGCCGGGCGTTCAGCATCAGTATGCGGCGTCCGGGCCCCGGGGAGCGTCAACATTGCCTCCGGGGCCCACAGGAGCTCGGGGTACACCGGGGGATCCACGGACTCCCCGGCAGGCCAGTCCGAGCCTGATGAAGCATATGCTTATGGTGAAGCATGGTTGCTAAGTGTTTCTCTGGCACTGCTTTGCTTCTGTTGGCACTGTAGACCTGCAGCGTGTGGAGGGCTAGATAGCTCCAATCAAGAAATCCTAGGAGAAAATGTCATGCCTTTTGTTAAGAAGCTGAAGCTTGGGCAATAATCCTAAAAGTACCTCATGTACCACATGGACTGGTTTCAGAGAAAGTCACAGAAGTAGGGTGACTCGACAGTTGGGTGACTTGAACCCTGTGGAAAATCTTTGGTGGGATTGAAAGAAGGTGGTTGCAGCATGCAGAACCAAGAATATTAGTGAAGTGTAGGTCATTGCCCATGAAGAATCAGCTAAGATTCCTCAATAATGCTACCAGAAGCTGGTGTCTGGTATGTAAGTCACTGCAGCAGGTTATAACAGCAGAAGAATGGTCTACTAAATAACTGAGATTTTATTAGGGGATGAAACATTCTGAGACTGTGGTAATCATTAAATGTAGCATTTTGTGTTGAATTTGGAGAAACCACCTGTTACATTAGGTTTGTTTAGCCATTTAAGTTGTTCTTCTTTGCTTGCTCATACATTTTGGAAATAAGCCTGATTTGCAGTGGGATGGAATAATATTTATTGCAGCTATACAAACATATTGTTTATTGTTTTAAATATCATTACTGCATTTACTACACTTACAATTCTGGGGTTCTTAGTGCACATTTTGATCAAACTGTGAGTCAGTCTACCATTACAAGGCATCCTCACATCCTCACTAGAGATGGATCCCTACCCTACACTGTGTTCCTATATAACAGGAGACTTACCTCTCAATCACAATTTAGGATTGGTAGGAGGGCTCGCACAGCTTGTAGCTAATGGGTACACCATATAATATATAACACAGAGTAGGCAGTTACACTATGTACAACAATAACTGATCAGTCTTTATCTGCACTCATTACTCTCTTCCATCCACAGGCTATTTTCACACGCTTGTACAAAACCTGGTAAACAACGGCTATGTGAGGGATGAGACGGTGCGGGCAGCTCCCTATGACTGGAGATTAGCTCCCAGTAAGTACAGTTTATGACTAAACTCCATATGTGAAACTTAGAGATTCAAACCTGCTTACACCACCGATCAAAAGTTTTAAAACTCCTCACTTTTTCCAGTTATTTTTTACATTAATGCAGTTTTAGTACTAAAGATAACATAAAATGGTTCAAAGGTTAAAATATGCATTTTTACCTCAAACACAACAATAGTCTGAATTTCTGATTTTAACCAAAGGGCTTTACTCAGGGAACACATCAAGGACAGCTGTTCTAGAAAATAGAGAGCAAATTATGGTTTGAAATTGGATGCAAACTACTTCCACTGGTGTGTCAACTTTTGAAGATTACTTTCAAAACCTCTGATTCTTTGTAGCTAGTGTTGAAACAGACTGCATTACAACACCCTACAGAGATTTGGACAGTTTTGCTGTTCAGGACAGAGCACATTACTATCATAATTGGCAAGAATAAGGCACTCAACAATAGAAGACAGACGCTCAATTATAACCCTTAGAAGTGTGCCAAAGGATATGACTTTTCTGGTCAGGCATGC
Source organism: Phyllomedusa bahiana (assembly GCA_025379985.1). Lineage (NCBI taxonomy): Eukaryota > Metazoa > Chordata > Amphibia > Anura > Hylidae > Phyllomedusa > Phyllomedusa bahiana. The sequence goes on along the minus strand of JAODAL010018648.1, from coordinate 47,004 downwards.
TCAATTTCAGCAATAGCAGTTACAGGAAGGAGCGCAATTTGTCTATAAAACAGCAGAAGAGTGAAGAAATTGGGCAACTGAGTTACTTAATCAGTTAGCCTCCAAAATCCAGTAGGTGGAAGGATGATTTCTCAGCATGTGACACCAACTGTCAACACATAGAGGAGGAACATAGTGTTTGTGTGGAGGTAATATGTACTCTTTATTAAAGTTCAATGGCTCTTTTGCTGGGTCCAGAGTTGGCAACTTACACAGGGTGACTGGCACAAAAGGGCTACTACAGCATTTTAATGTGCCATGCAATATCTTCTGGTGTATGTCTATTTGGTCCTGGGACCATATTTTCAGATATACCTAAGAAGAGAAGAAGATTGCAGGCTTTAAAGAATGGAATGTCCAGAATTCAACCCTATTAAGCTTGTTTGAGATGAACTGGATAGAGGAGTGAAAGCAAAGCAACCTACACATGCAGCACATTGTGGGAACAATGTTGGGAAGCATTTTCTGAACAATATCTGAATGGGCAACAAAACAAAAAACGAAACTGGAAACAAGAACTTTTATTGATAAATGTATGACTACAAAAGGTTGCAGTTTGAAAGACCATAACAACCCCACTGCTACAATTTACACCATAAATGTTATGGGATGGTCCCAGAAAGGGTGTTGGGTTATCAAAATGTCTTGATACAATCCCGGTAGGTAGAAAAATAGATCACGGCACTCACCACATTGTTGCATAAAAATCTTCTTTTATTACCTGCACATATTCCCGTGGAGGGGCATAAAAGATGGATAGCTCGCTGAACAGGCAACAGCTGTTTCGCGCTTACTCCGCGCTTCTTCCCAGCCTCACAGGGAATGGCGTACTAACGCCCTTTAACTTCCCGTCTAGTGGTCACATGACCTACTACTAACACAATGTAACAAAACAAACTTTAATGATTAACAAACAAAATCTAATATTTACTTATATCATACATTTAGTTACCTTGTTACTGACTCACAAGAAGGAAGACAGATCATTACGATCACTAAGACCTAATCTACCTAGAGCATCCGTCTTTAGTATCCACTCGGCTTCACTTTGTAATAGCCGAGTATGGCGATCCGTACCATTAATGGGAGAGAATAACCTTTGTATACCTGCAAAACGGATATCTGTTATATCCTTATTGTGTATTTACGACATATGTTTAATAAAACGAGGGGCACCTTTTTCCGTTTTAATGGAGTATAGGTGTTCTCTTATCCTCTTAAACAGCGGTCTAATGGTTTTCCCTATATAATAGAGATCACAATTGCACCATATAGCATATACCAGGTAATCCGATCTACATGTAATAAATTTTCCCCTTTATTTCTATTTCTTCCATCTTTAAAATTGGATTTGTCTCCATAAATTTACAAAAGGAACAACTATTACATTTATAATTCCCCGGAGGTATTGCTTTATTTAGCCAGGATTTCTTTTGGTAATTACATCTACTCCTAACTAATTCATCTCTCAAATTTATACATCTCTTAAATGAGATAATAGTTAGTTGTTGTGTTGTTGTGTTTTTTCCTCTAATTGTCTATCACTCTGCAGGATATACCAATATCTTTTTATGGTGTTTCTAATCTGATCTGATAATGGACTATACTCAAAAGAAAAAATACTACGGTCTAGTTTTTCTCATTCACATCTATTATTTAAGAATTCTCTCCTATCCTTAGTTACCGCTCGTTGAAATGCTTATGCTATATTGGATTCACTATATCCTCTCGCTCTTAATCTGTCCATTAACTCAAAGGATTGTGCCCAGAAAATCCACTTTATTGCTGGTTATTTTTCTTATAATCTAATGAATTGAACCATTATTTAAAGACCTCGGTTTTAACAATGGATGGTGAAACATGTTATTATGCCACAACGCATTTGTTGCTGTAGGCTTGTGATAGCCTTTTGTTTCAATCCTATCTGTCACAAGTGACAATTCTACATCTAAAAATTCCACCTTAGAATCCCCGAAATTCGAGGTAAATTGCACGTTTAGATCGTTTATGTTTAAGTACTTAAGGAACTCAGAGAAGTCTTGTTCTGTTCCAGACCATATCACTAGGACTTCGTCTATGAATCTAGTCCACTCTACTATATACTAAATAGAGATTTTTCACATTACACACGTATTCTTCCTCCCAAATGGCTAAGAATAAATTTGCGAATGTAGGTGCGACGGGCGTACCCATCGCTGTGCCCGTTACTTGTAAGTACCATTGGTCCATAAAGCTGAAAGTATTGTAACCTAGGACAAATTCCAACATTTGACATAAAAAATCTGCATGCTCAGTTGTCACATCTTGTCTAAGTAGAAATGTCCTTATTGCTCTAATACCATCAACGTGTCTTATCCTTGTATACAAACTCACCACATATATGGTTGCTGACCTATAAGTAGGCAACACATTGATGTTCTCCAAAATTTGTAACAGATTCTTTATATCCCTAAGATAAGATGGTACATTTTTCAATAAAGGACGTAAATACCAGTCCAAGTACTGGGATATGGGTTCCGTCGATGAACCTCTACTCCTCTACTGCTGACCAATTGTGGGCCTTCCTGGTAAGGGATTATTCCAAACTTTTGTATACTTTCGGTACAAAGTACCTATTTGACTTAGCTGGTTTAGATGGTAATAGCTTCTTTACTAGCTTTCTAGAGAGAAATCCTATATCAAAACCCCTTTTGAAAAGGGGGTTTTTTAATTTTTTCTAAAATTTCCTGTAGGGCCTGTCTAATTTACGGTACGTTGAGTGATCATTTAACTGTCGATTTGCCTCCCCCCTAGGTATTCCCGATTCATTATAACAATATTATCCCCCTTACCCGGGTTTTTAAAACCCAAGTTTTCATTTTCTTTAAACCCATTTTAAATGCTTTATGTTAATCTAATTAAAATTATTTATTTTGGGTTTTCTCTCCCATTAAGGTAGGGGTCCCCCATACCTCGGCTATTACAAAGTGAAGCCGAGTGGATACTAAAAGGGGGATGCCTAGGTAAAATTGGGTCTAAATGACGTACTAAAACTGTCTTCCTTGTTGTGAGCCAGTAACAAGGTAACTAAATGTATGATATACGTAAATATTAGATGTTGTTTGTTTATCATTAAATGTTGTTTTGTTACATTGTTAGTTTTTGGGTCATGGCCCACTAGAGGGGAATTAAAGGGCTTAACCATTCCTGTAAGGTGGTAAAAACCCGGGAGTAAGCGCAAAACACTTTGCCTGTTCACGAAAAGTACCCCATTCTATCCCCCCTCCACGGGAATATGTGCAGGTAATAAAAGTAGATTTTTATGCAACGATGTGGTGAGTTCCGTGATCTATTTTTCTACCTACCGGGATTGTATCAGGACTTTGATTGTTTTCAGAGCCCCCACTGTAAACGGCAGAATATGTTTCACGAGCCAGCTGATCCATCATATCATTGGAGGAGGGTAGCGCCGGGACGCCACTTGCTCTACGTACCGTGTTTGTAATCAGGGGTGTAACTAAAATTCATAATGCTAAAATGCAAAATGAGATGGTGCCCCACCACCTAATGAGAATAACCTAACAGCCCAATATTGTATACTGGTAGCTATAGGATATATGTCGGCATCGTTGGTAACCCAGTGAGGGGATCTGCAGCTCCGTCTATATTAAACCACATGCATAACTGAGTTAGCTTTACTTTTTAAGAAATATAAGCAATTTAATAAGCAGACAAAGTACAAAAAGCTAAAACGTAATACAACAAGTTTACTTGCGCATTGTAGTGTAACACGATGCGATTCTACAGTCCAAATATATGGAAAACAATACTTCAGTAATTGCAGAGAGCAGTAGCGATAAGCGTCCCTCATCTCTACTAGGAATCGCGACTGGAGCTCAGCTGAACAGACGCAGTAGGCGCAGGCAGCGTGACGTTTACGAAGGCTTCCTCCTCCTCCTCTTTCTCCAAGCATGCTCTGCTGGAACCCAAAGCTGCAATTTATACACATATACAAAATAAGTAAAAACATCATTCATAAAAATGCTTGAGACCAATGCTTCATTCTTTCCAGCTGATCCCAGTGAGTCCAGGTCATATAATCCAAACAGGCTTCACGTCTTAACAGACATGTCTTACGTGGTTAACCCTTCACTATCTTTACCTCCTCATTTAAAATACACCATCTAAGTGTCTGCAATGTGGTGGTCCAATTCCATGAAGTGATTCCCCTGGCGACACTGCATTCCCCCATATTTCTTTTTTTGACTGTCCTCCAATTGATAAATTCCTGGTAACTAATCTGATATTGGAGACTTAATGCTCCAATAACCGGGTTTTGTATGCTACGGGAGTTTGAGACACGTAGGGCCTTCCCACACGGACAATTTAAGAGAAATATAACAGATTTTTTGTGTCACAACGTATACCACTTTTTACATAGATCATTTTTGCCCGTAGTGGGAATGGGTTACATATTGACCCGTTTAATTAATTGAGTTACATGGATGACAATTATAACATGGAAACGTACCATTTGTGTGAACTAAAACAATTGTTTACTTGATGTTATAGTTTTGTTACTGTACTGACAAAATAATGGCTGCCGATGTTCGACCTATTCCTATAAACCCCGAAGTGAGGTTTATCCCTAAACAGGCTACCGTAAATTTAGTATCTGACTCAATACGTGCCAATGATTGAGTATGATCTTTTTTATCGTTGGGCTATGTTTATCAAAGTACAGTATACAAATATTAATGTCCATTTTTTGTTTTTTTCCTTATGTAGCAAATATTGCGATCTTTTTTCCTTTTTTTTCGCCTATCCTCCCTGGCTATTCTTGTCAATCTCTGGTCTATCATAGCCTCTGCTGTAAATTTTTCAATTAATGTTACAGCATTGTTCCAATAAATCCGTCGTAGAACAAAATCTCCTAATTCTGGTAAAATTGCCCTATCGTATGCCTTTAAAAATTTGGGGGCATGAAAGGCTATCCTATAAGTATATTATTTCTTTCTGCTGGTTTAACAAACAGATCAGCTGGCAACTCCTTGGTCATTTTTTCGAATATCCGACCATCGAGATATTGTATAGTATCTCTTCCTACATGGGCCGTAAATTGAATTAAACGGTGTAAGCTATTGAGGTAGCTAATGAACTCATAGAGTCCTCTTTCTCAGAGCCACCATAGCAAAAAACGTCATCGACTAACGATATAACCAGGCTTACTTTAGCGTTCCATACCTATAGATGTAAATATAAAATGTTTTTTCTCCATGGCAATCCATGAACAAATTAGCATAACTTTGGGCTGCAGGAGACCCCATCGAGGTCCCCTGCAGCTGCCAAGTATCTGTCTTCTTCCAAATTTACAAATAATTTTTTGTTAATATTATTTCCACAGATGCCATAAGAAAATTGAAAAAGGAATTGGTTAGTCTGGGGGTCATACCACTAAGGGCATTCCCTGTTATCCTGCATACCCACTTCAAGCGGAATGTTAGTGAACAGGATATGTGTCTAATTTACAAAAATACAAGTGTGACTATATTCTTTACATTTTGTATGTAACGCAAGAACAGTCCACCTGTCGGTAAGTGAATGGGCATCTTCACTTAACTCACTTCTAGCAGGAACGAATCGAGGTAAGTAGCTAAGGGTTCCAATAATGACCCTATGCCCGAAACAATGGGGCGTCCTGGGGGGTTGATGAGTGACTTATGCACTTTGGGGACTAGATAAAGGACCGGTGTCCTGGGATTAGTGCAAGTAAGCATATTTTTAATTTTATTTGTAATAATCCCTGTTGTAACAACCCCATCAGTTTTGAATCTCGTCAATTGACCTGGCAAAATCATTAGTAGGATCCTTGTCTAATTATCATATAACTACTGTACAATAATTTGTTCCTAGCTTCCTGATATATATCTCTTTGTCTGTATTATTAGTATAGTGGCGCCCACCCTTGTCAGCTCTTTTTATTATGATGGACAGTTTCTTTGAATGTAATTGGTCCTACCGCTTCTTTTCCCTGTGGGTAAGATTATTGGTCCTATAATATTTAACCAGGTCCCACAGTTGGTTAACCTCATCCAGTAACTAATCTCTGGATAATCTCCCATGTGATGCGTTACTGAGGACAGGATCGAACTGACTTTTTTATGTACATTTTTTTGGGAAATCGCTCTTTTGTTCAACATATAATCTTGTATTGTGAAAAAACATTTTTAATCGGAATGGCCCTACAAAATTTGTAAAAATCACTTTAAATCAAATGGTTAAATTCTTAGTAGTTAAAGTTTAGTCCTTGTTAAAACACCATCTTGCATCCATCAAGTTTCTTGGGGAAGATTAAGGGCAAAACTTCTTTATTTATCATTTTTATTTCTTTTTTTTTTTTTTTTGGGGGGGTTTTTTTGCACGCCTCTCCCAAACATTTTTCTCTCCAGGGTCCGCATCCTTATTGCTTTGTTTTCTTCTAAAAAAACGATGTTTTAATCCTTTTTCGTGTGTTTGATCTTACGCATTTCGGCCGCCCATAATTGACCCCCCGATTCAGTCTCTACTTTCTTCTCCCCTTTCCGTTCATCTTAAATTTCTTTTTTTTAAATCCTGTTTGGGCGATCTTTTCCCAAGTATAAACTTTATTATAAGATAACCCTAGTACCCTTTCAATTTTTTTTAATTTACTTGTAAAAGTCGAACCTTCAGCTTATCCATTTCACTTTGAGTTCTTGGGGGTTTGCGAAAATTTTCTTCATCACTGTTTTTTTAAATTCTCCTCCACATTATTTTGCAATTTGTTCATGCTGCCATGGAAAAAATTTATAAATTTTCACTAAGGACATGGACAGGGAAAAGCCGTATCGTTACTCATGACGTTTTTTTTTTCTAAGGGGGTCTGAGAAAAAAGCTCTATAGTTCATTAGCTACCTCAATAGCTTACAAACCCCCTTTCAATTTACTGCCCACGAAAAGATACTATAAAAATATCTTTGACTCGAATTTGAAAAAAAACCAAAGGGGTTCCACGATCTGTTTGTTTAACCAGCGAAAGAAATAACATACTTCATAGGGGTAGCCCCTCAGCCCCCAAATTTTTTTAAAGGCAAAAACCGATAGGGGGAATTTACCAAATAAGGGAATATTTTCACCCCCAAAATTTTTCAACAATTAAAAAAATTAAATTTAAAAATTCACCAACAAGGGGTATATAAACAAATAAAAATACCGGAAATAGGGGAAAAAGATCGCAATAACCCCTTTTACATAAAAGGAAAATACAAAAAAAAAGACTTTAAATTTTTTTATATCATACCTTTGATAACATACCCAAAGATAAAAAGACCATACTCAAACATTGGGGAAGTATTGATTCAAAACAAAAAACGGTAGCCCGTTTTGGGATAAACCCCTTTGTTTTAACAAGGTCAACCATCGCAGCCAGTCCAGTACAGGACAACTAAAACATCAAAATAAACAATTTTTTTTTAGATCCACACAAAAAGGGACGTTCCCATTTATAATTTAACATTGCAACTCAAAATTAAAGGTCCTAGTAAACCCATCCCACCCAACGGAAAAAAAAAACTATGAAAAAGGATTACGGTACACAAAAAATGTTTATATCCTTAAATTCCCCTGTGGGAAACCCATGTTGGCCAAACCCCGTACCCAAAACCCGGGTTTAAAAGAACATAATCCAATATCAGATTACTACCAGGGAAATTTACCAAATTGATGTAGCAAAAAAAAAATGGGGAAAAACAGTGTCCTAGACACTTCATGGGAAATTTGACCCCCACATTTCAACCCTTTGATGGTGCATTAAAAGAGGTAAAGATAATAAGGTTAACCACAGACATGTCTGTAAGAACGTGAAGCCGTTAGATATACGACCTGAACACACAAGGCCCCAGCTGGAATGATGAAACAGCTTGTCTCAAAGCATATTTTATGAATGGATTTTTTTTACTATCATTGTATTGTCTATAAATGCAGCTTAGGTTCAGCAAGCAACGCTTCGAAAGGAGGAGGAGCCTTCTCGAAACTCGCGCGCCTGCGCCTACTGCCCTCGTCAGTTGACGCTCCATCGCGATCCCCTAGAAGGAGATGGGGATGCCATCGCTAATGCTTTTGCAATACTGAATTTGATTACCATGATATTGGACATCGGATCGTACATGTGCACTAACAAAGCGCAATAACTTGTGTAACTTCAACGTTTAGCTTCGCTACTTTCTCATAATAAATTTGTTTATAGCCTAAAAAGTAACTACCCATTATATACATGTGTTTAATATAGAAGGAGCCAGAATCTGCCTCACTGGGTTACCAACGATACCTGGCAAAAACTTATACTAACAGTAACAAATATTACCTGCAATTTGCATACAAACACTAATGGTTCTATATTTAAAAGTAACAAATATTCAACTTCCTCCATTGGTTTTCTTTTCTTCTCTTTTGTCTCCTTATCTCATGCTATCTATAAGAAAATCATAAACTTACTGGTCATAACTTCCAAGTCCCAAATCCTTGATTATAACAGTCTAGAACCGTTTTCCCACCTTCCCTAATCCTTCTAGCCAGTCATTATCATTCTCAACATGCACCTCATCCCCTGCATCTCTCTCCAGTTCACTCATTGTTTCCTCAGCAGCCGTGTGGTAGTACAATCATCAATCAGATTTGTAACATGTAAAAAGTACATTTTTTCCGTCATCTATATGGAATATATAGCACAAGATAGGTATAATTTGTTTATATATTGCTATTATTGCAATACATCCCCCACATAGCAGGTAAAGAGCTATCCCAATCATTGTAATCTGTTGCTATGGAGAATGTAGGCACACTAAGACTTTCATGTTCACATGGATAACCTATCTATCATCAATGAAAGCCTGGTAACATCACATTCCCCCAGCATCAAGTTTTGATCATGAAGAGCTGTGGCCTTCTGTAATGATGTGCCATCCTCTTAGCACAAGTGATGTCAGGGATACATCTCATCTGCATTTACCTCTGTACACCACTACTATTATAGAGCATTAGCAGACTTTTTCTGACAGCTTCGGATCATCGACAGAGAACCTAGTGCACATTCATCCAATATAAACATACAAAGTCTTTTGACACATCCGCCTCCTATCAGAATAGGTTACAGACAAATGCAATGTGTATAACACTTCCTCTCCACTCTTGACTGAAGATTAATTTCGCTGTGAGCACTTCTGTTCACATAGTGACTGATGAGTCACTAGAAGCAGCCAGCTCTTCTCTGCTCATGTCACGCCCACTACCGGTGTCCATTCAGGCCATGTGATTTATGGACATCACATGGTATGCAGGTAGAAAGGAGGGAGTCAAGGGGCTCTCTGCCTGGTTTTGCAAAGCAGAACAGGTAAATCATTTTTAATGTGTATTAATCTTAGAGTTCAGTATAATTAAGTTGTGAGCCCTATAACAAATAAAACAATAGTCCCAGAAAACCCCTTTAAGAACTAGAACAGCCATGTAGTGCTACAGCTCAAAATAAACCCTAAAAATCGCACTATGGACACATCATAAGATCTTGTTAATATGGTCATAATGTGGCTCCATACAGTCATATTATGTTGTACACAGTCTTACTACAACATCCATACATGTGTATAACGTTTCACTATACCTTTATGTGCCTCCAATATCATGCTCTATTTGATTGCAGCATTTATAGATATTCTCCTTGCAGAAGTGTTGATTGTAGGGTAAAGTAAATCATTAATACAGTGCCACACAAAATAATATACAGCGCATATAGATACATAGTACAGAGCTGCATGTACTGTGAATGGAGTATGATGCTGTAAAGCCGTCTGTACATGGCTCTGCTGTATTCATTAGTTTTTATAATGATACATTTGTTCTTCACTTGCTTGTTAAGAGGTCTGCATGATAAGGGATTAGATCAATCAAATTGTAAGGAATTTCATACACCCTCAAGCGATGTTCCATAATGAAGCACAATTTTCTAGGGTTCATGGTATGAATGGGAGTTTCAGTTTCTGAGTAACTTTTTAGTCAAGAAACCTATCTGATAGGTATTTGAACAGTCATAAATCAAAATATGGTGCATTGTGTGACAAACCCGACACTTTTGAATGTGCCAATTCTACGTGAGCTTGTCATGCCTGATCTGTACGATTAGACACATTTATGAATGTGTCTTGGCAAAATGTGTACCAAAACTGTCGTAACAAGCCAGACCAATTTAAAAGTGGCATGGTTAAACCCAAAGTTGTAGTAGACGAATTGTAATTGTCCATAGGCCATAAAAAAAAAAAAAAATCTACTAAAGTACGTGAAAAACTACTTTATAATTAATGAAAAGAGAAACTACATACAAATTATTAATATAAAAATTAACATAAAATTAAATAATAAACATTGAAGATAAAACTATGTAAGATAAAATTCATTTAATTTAATTTAGTAAAAACAAAAATGAAAACATTTTAACGAAAAAAGTTCCTACAAATTTTATGCAGCATGCAAAATTCTGACCCACTGACCTACATTTTGATGACTGAAAACTAACATATAATCTAAAAGTAAAAAAGATATATTTTATATGACTGTAATTAAAAGAAACAAAAAATAAAAAAAAAATGATTTTTTTTATAATTAACATAATTTTTTTTTCATTACAGAGAGATGAAAATATACTAATACAAATGTAATTGTTCTTAACTTTTATTGACACTTATAGATATTTATCTCTTGCAAAATGCTAGCCACAAATTGAGACTGACAGTTCTGAATGAGCGAGAGCATTGTGACATAGTAGAAAGAAAAAAAAACATTAAATATGATTGACATTTTATGAACTCTTTCTTCTCCATAACACTAATCAGTTAGGATTATACTTTAGTGCAAATTATTTATTAAATTATACATATTCATTCAGATTTATTTATTTTTGTTTTTTTGTCTAATAAAAGTTTTTACTAAAATATACCGTTTTTACCTGGTTGGAGGTTACGTTAATTTTCGTTCATGTAGGTCACTGGGTCAGGCTTTTGCATGCTGTATGAAATTTTTAGGAAATATTTTGTTCAAATTTTTTTTATATTTAATTTTTAATAAATGAAATGAAAATAAATTTTAATCAGATGTTGATTGCTGTTAAAATTTTATTTTCCTGCTCTCGGCCTGTATTCTACATACAGCAGTAGTCAACACCCAAAGGTCCTCTCTGGACTATAGATGTGCCCAAGCAAAGAGCACTAGGAAGTTTTTTTTATATTCATTGACATGTTATTCTAACAGATTTTCTTTTATTTCTAGCCTGCTGTGACATCTATATAATCACTGATAATACTACAATAACTTCGTAACTACCTGATTGAGAACTGGAGTTATCGCAAGCGTGTAAAGATAGAAATTTTATATATAAATTTATTTAGTGTTTTATAAATTATGTATGTTAGTTTTATTACTTTAAGGTATTAATGAAAATAATTGTTTTTTTGCTTCCTATTGGCAATCACATCATCCTACTACAATCTTGGGCTTACTATGCCAAACTTTTTAATTGCCTACTGGTTTACGACATTGATGAGACCACATACATTAATGTGTCTAATCATACACATCTGGTGTGACATGCCCCGTAGAATTGACACATTCAAAAATGTTCGGTATTAGTTGGAAATTAATTGTTTTTTTGCTTCCTATTGGCAATCACAGTTCATCTACTACAACTGTGGGCTTAGCTATGCCACTTTTAAATTGGCCTAGCTGTTACTCATTAATGGTGACACAGACATTATTGTTCTATTCATACACATCTTTACATCCCCCCGTAAACTACACATCAAAAAATGTTCGGTCTGTTGCACAATGAGCCAGATTTTGGTGTGCAACTGTTCATACATATATCAGACAAGGCTACAACAGGTTTTTTGTCTGAAGCATGCCAGAAAACTTGTGCATCCCCATTCATACGTTGCCCTTAGTGTTTACTGTCACTTGAAGTGGCACACCAACATAATGGTTACAGAATATTTTAAGAGTTCACATCTTGGCAGCTTCTATTACACTCAGTGTGCTCACTCCCTACAACAGCAGAAAAAGTTACAGTGATCAGGTTGCACCAAACATGGCTGGCAACTATTGCCTAAACACTCCATGCCATAAAGAATATCTTATGCCACAGCATGCCTGAGCCCAAAATTATGGCAGATGAGTCACATACTGCACAAGATGGAACCTCATTTACATTGTTATTTGCCAGGTGATCGGGATAATATTTCCTGAACTACCGATTCTTGAGCGAATTAAGATAATAATTTGATCCCTTCAGATGTATATACAGGAGATGTAGACCTCATGAATATGAAGCTAAAGTTTTATCATGATTGTCATATTTAAAGTTGGATGGAATTTTTCCTCTTGTATAGGACAATTGACATTTCTCTTGCAGGGTTTTTTGACTTCTTCTGAATAAAAGATCAACACGTAGTTAAGTTTTGACTCGATGACGCTTGTCTTTTTCCGAACGTTTCTTCTATGACTATGATAATTGTTGTGGCTGGAAAAAGAACATATGTTTCATTAAGTTCAAACCAGATGGAAAAGATGTAGATAAGGGACGATTGTTAAATGTGAACTTTGATTTCCCTTACTGATGAGGGCATTAATTGTTCTTGCAATAAGAACCAGTAAACTTAATGTAAAAAAAATTTTATTGTTTATTTTTTAATTTCTAATCCCCGATAATTGCTATCACTAGTTCTTGCTTATACGGTTACATAAGCATTAAATAATTTATATACTTGTTTTATCTAAGCCTTTCTTGTAAACCCTCATCTGTTCTCCGCGGTAACCACTCCATAGGCCCTGGCACTTCTCACCGAGTCACAGTTTACTCATTGTAATAAGCTTTTCTCCTCTGGAGATTGAATCCTTTTTTTCTCTAGACGAAAGGAATATCCCCTTGTCTTTGAGGGGTTTTATATGAAATAGCTTTTCACAATATTTTTATTGTAGGGACCATTTATATGCTTTTGTAAATAAATCATGTCTCATTTTTTCAAGACTAAATATGTTTATTTTAACTTCTCCTCAGAACTAGGATGCTCAATTCCCCTTATTCGTTTTTGTCACTCATCTTTGCAACTTCTCTACTCCATTAACATCCTTATTTATAAACTGAAAGTCTATACTGACAGTATATTCCAAGTGTAGGTTTTATATATGGTAATATTACTATCCCCCTGTCCCTGAGTTCCCATGGCACTTTAATACACGTCAATTAGTCTGCGGCCTTAGAGTAGCTGATTGACATTGTATGTGATTCTGTAATCTATGATCTACAATTAAACCCAGATCCATCTCAATGAGTGATTCTCGCGTCAATCCCCTGAAGGAAATATGAAGTCGCAGAGTGTGATACCCAATGAAGAACGTTACATTTATCCACATTGAACCTAATTTATCAAGTGGATACCCAAGCACTCAATCGACAGCATGTATGAATTTTGGCACATTGACGCCAATTTTTCTATGCATATAAATAGTGTAGAATGCACCTGAACCTGCTCAACTGCGGGTCATAAATCAGGTGTATTCTAGCGTAAAATGACAATTCTGGGTCAGTAAACCACTTTGAAATTGGTTTACCCTGCCATTAGTAATGCGCCCTGGAAATTGCCGTACCTGAAGCGATAGAATCATAGCTTGTACGTTTCAAGTGCCCTGTCCTCCCGCGCGCCCCCCGTAATCAGGCGCATTACAAAGTGCTCCGCCACTGTAATGCACCTGATATTGGTCGTAGCGCAGTTTAAAACATATTGCGAACGGGACTGAGCTAGATATGGCTGTTCTACGCGCAGCCCGTTCATAACAATCAGCCGCAATGTGTCCAGTCGTGCTGTAATTTATGAACATCTTCTGTAGATGGCACTACACTACATAGCTTGCTCTTAGCTGCTAAAATAGAAACAGTGCTATTAATTCTCTCCAATATATCATAAATAAATAAATTGAATACGATAGGACCCTGTACTGAGCCTTGGGGTATAACACTGATAACCAGGAACCATTCTGAGTAGGAATCATTTACCACCAGTCTTTGAGCATGACCTGATTATAATCAAGTTACACACTATTGTTTCTAATCCTATGGACTTTATTTTATCCAATAGACGCTTTATGAGGGACAGTATGAAACACCTTTGCAAAGGTTAAAAACACTATATTCACATTTGCTCCACTATCCAGACTTCTACTCACGCCTTTATAAAAAAAAATCAGGTTGGTCTAACAATTTCTGTCCTTAATAAAACCATGCTGGTAAATCTACGTGTACGAATAATTATAATTCAGTTATATATTTCCTTATAAAAGTCCCTTAAGAGCCTTTCAAACTGATTTTTTCACACTCAGCTCCACATTAATGAAACTGTCTTGATCTAAGACTTTCTTTGGTTTGCCCAAAGCAATCCAATCAAGCCGCCCTTTCTGTTCAAATATCTCTGAAAAAAGATAAAATGGGACTCTGATTGGTTGCGTTGGCCACAAAAAGTCTTAGACCTAAACAGTTTTCATATATGTCCCTCTAAATGTTAAACTTACTGGACTATAATTGCCTGGGCAAGACCTGGTAATATGTATTACATGACTATGTGAACAACAAAATATCACATCTAGTGTTGAGCGATTTTTATCGACAAAGTTGAAATCGGCAAGGTTTTTATGGTGATCGAAATTTCCAGATCATGCGATAATTAAGGTTAAAATCTGAGCATCACTATTAAATCTCGCCTTTTTCCGCTTCCTGTAATTTTGCGGCCAGCCAAAATTTTTTCCCAAGATTTTTGTTAAAACAAGAAAATAGAGCAGTAAGGATGAGTGTGTGCGACTCATGACTGATGTTAGGTTGCGATGGCCTGGAAAAAATCACATGACCCATCGTTTACATATAACTAGCGTTTTCCTGTTTCAGTCCCCCCGTCAGTGTCTCTCAGCGTCTACATAGGGATAGACCTCGCTCTGCTGTGCCAAGACACTCAGCGAAATTAGTCATTCTGCACAAGAAACCTCTACTATTAGCTGTGATACTCCAATTTAGTAATTAGATTATTTTGAAGATTTTATGTAGTTAGCTAAGAATTTTTAAACAGCATCTACCGCTGTAAATTCACGGCGGGGGGACCCGCGCGAACACAGACAATCTCATCTAAAAAGAACACAGGATAAAGTTCACCAGACTTAGTTAGACATTGTAGTTGAATATCTTATTATTATCATTTGCTATTAAAATTTCTGGATATTGGGGCAGCCTGAACTTAATGATACACACATTTCTAGTAACTGCAGTCTCGTTTTTGTTTAGGTTGCAAAACTCCACTTTTATATCATGTATACAATTTCAGAATATGTGTTAATTGAATTTTACCCATTCAACCTTGACTGTTTGATATAACTCCACCTTGCATTAAATTACAATCCAGCAATCTTGTAGTCAGCACAGGTTGGTTTTTGTTGCCAAAAATACCGTGGATCATACAAAAACCATAACAGTTTACGGTTTTTTGTTGACTTTTGCCACGCCACATTTGTTCTTTGACGCAGCATCCACGTAAATCTTAAACACAATTCTATATTCACCACATGAATCGAAAGTGCAAAAAATAACCGTTATATACCACAACTAACATTACGGTTTTTTTTGACTTTTGCATCACCCACATTGTTCATCTACTGCAGCATCTACGTAACTAAAACACAATTGTATATTCACCACAGGATAATTGAAATAGTGACAAAAAGTACCTGATCATCCACAAACATAACAGTTTACGTGTTTTTTTGACTTGTTGCACACCCACATTGTTCATTGACCAGCATCCACTAAATCGAAAACACAATCTATCTTCCACCACAGTCAAATTGGAAGGTGCAAAAAAATACTGTTTATCATACATAACATAACATACGTTTTGTTGACTTTTTGCACAACCAGCATTGTCATTGACGCAGCATCCACTAAAATCTTAAAACACTATTTTCTATATTCACCAAAGTAATTGAAAGGTGCAAAAAATAAAACCGTTTTATTGAACCATAACATTAACAGATATGTTTTTTTTTTTTTGACTTTTGCCCAGTCCAGATTTGGTGTTAGACACTCATTAAATTTTGAATCCAGCAATTTTGTTTTGAATTACAGATTTGAATAGCTTGTATTTGCCATCTTTTAATAAGAGACTTTCCAAAACGTATTCGATACCTTCTCAATTTTATATTTCTGAACCTGACTAAACGCAGGAGGTAAGCGAAGCAAAAGGGTAGAACTAGGTAAGGTACGAAAAAGGTGTCTCCTTCCAGTGCGGGCGACAACACGCATGCCAGTGGATCGTCAGTTGCGGGGCCCGTCTGGCCTGTCATCGCTGGGTCAGGGCCCTGTGAATCTAACTAACGAACATCGTCGCCAATCTGTCCTTCAGTGGTTAATGCAACCTGCATCCAGAAGTCTTACCTCCTCTTCCTCCGTCACGGCCACAAATGTCATCATCAATCATCGTCATGGGGGTTTCATGTGGTTTTGGGGTCATGCTGCGGCCCCAGGACAGTTCTATCAATGTCCAGTTCAACTAAAATGGTGGGTTTAAAGACTCCTTTTTCTGGAAATTTTTAAAAATGTGGGTCAGACAGGTTTAATGGGCATTCTGCGGTACAGGACAGATATAGTTAGTGTCCAGTTCAACTAAAATGGTGGTTGAAAGACTCCTTTTTGTGGCACTTTTTAAATCTGGGGGTCATGCAGGGTTGGGGCTCATGCTGCGTTCCAGGACAGGGATATTCCAGTTCAAGTAACATGATGGTTCAAATCATACTGCCTTCTGGCACTTTTTAATTTGTGGGGGTCATGCAGGTTTAAGGTCAGGCTGTGGTACAAGACAGGGATAGTGAATGGCTGTGACTTTTTTTCTGTGACTTTTATAACCTAATGTGTTGTAAGATGTAACACGTATCCATTTGACTGTTGTGGATGTTAATTTCAGCTTCTCCAGCCTTGTTTGGGTGTAATAATGAAGGTGTTGTTGCTCTCCCATAGACTTTAATGGTTATCGCTCATAATCGATGCTCACTATCGAAAAACCTTATCGATAGCGGCCGACTATCGACTATCGCTCGATCTCGATAGCCAACGCAATCGCTCAACACTAATCACATCCTTATGTGCACATAGAGTATTTATTTAAAAAGACAAAAATATGACTATGAAGTTAGTCCACATTTGGCTGCATTAATCAACTTCAGGAAGGCTTTCAATAAATTGTAGAACATGCCACTGCTACAATGATGTGAATGACAATTAGGCAAATACTTGTTAGAGTGAGTTTTTTTTAAGGTAAAAGTATAACACTTGGATTGCATTCCTGTATGCATGCTTTTATGCACCTGTTATTAACAATTGGATGAAATAGCTGAAGCCACTAAATTTACCATATACATACTTTGACTAAACAAGTTTATTTTTGAATTTATTTCATAATCTTTTCAATAAAGCAAACAAAGGCATTATGGGAAAGGGGGGTGGAACCACAGCGCCCCCTGTTGGTTTTTAACAAAACCCAATTTGCTTTTGACCCCCCGAGTCTTTAGAAAGCAAAAAAAGGGTTTTTTTTCCAAGCCTTACTCTTTCTACAACAACGTGTTTCGGGTATTTGTCCCTTTCAGTGCAGAGAGAGAAATATGGCTGGGTGTGTGGGAGGCATCGGGTAGTTTTAGGAAGGAAGATCCCTTCCCTTTGGGGAGCACCCAAAGAACGGTTTGTAGAGTTTTTGTTTTGCCTTTTCTTAAAAAAAAACCCCTTTTAGCCATCGCTTATCACAAGGCATTATGGGAAAGGGGTGAGAAGCCCATAGCGCCCTCTGTTGGTTGTAACAAATCCTCAATTTGCTTTTGACCCCCCGAGTCTGAGAAGCAAAAAGGATTTTTTAGCCAAGCCAGTATCTCTCATCTACAGACAACGCTGTTTCAGGTTTTTTTGTCCCTCTTCAGTGCAGAGCAGAGAAGATACTGGCTGGCTGTGTGGGAGGCATCGGGTAGCTCAGGAAGGGAAGATCTCTCCTTAGGGAGAGCACCGAACGAACGGCTTGTAGAGTTTTTGTTTTGCCTTTTCGCCCAAACAGACTTACTACAGACCCAACAAATAACAGGAAGTCATATTACTTAAAGTTTATGATCTGCAACTTTAACATTTGTCATAAAATCAATTATTTTTCCAATACTGCATATGTTTTAAAACATTCTTTCTAAAATTCAGCACATATTGTCCAGTGGTGTGTGGTGAAGTACGTTTGCTGGTTGTCTAGCACGCACTAGCACTGATGTTAAGTATGGTCTGACGTGATACTTGGTTGTCTCTCATCTGGCTTAAATGTGTCTGAAGATATGTGGCATTCATCATCCTAATTCAAAGGGCATTGCTTACAATGAAGCGGTCATCATTGTGTGATGGAGCCAAAGGACATCCACTTTTTTGCCTTATTGTCACTCTGCAGCCTCTCTGTGTCTCTGTTGCAACCTGCTGATAACACCCTGTGGCACTCTCAGGTCAGTGGCCACTTCTGTGTGAGAGCATCCTGCATTAAGTCTTGCAATGGCGAGGTACTGTTGATCAATTGTAAGGTGTTGTCTTGGTCCCATGTTGTCAAAATGTGAACAGCATGATGAGGAGGACTGATTAAATCCCAATTCAAATTGATCCCATAAATTTATTGGGTGTTTCAGAGATCAAACACCTGTTGGGAATTCTACCATTATGCTCCTTGTTAGAGATCAGCAAGTTGTGCAAAAAGTACTGAAACATTGAACAATTGGACATGTGCATTCTAAAGTTAAGAGATGGTTTCATTCAGTTCATTTAAAAAAAAAAATCAAGAAATGTTATGTTCATCCTGAAATTTCAGCTCAAAACCAAATATCCCTAACTTCTTGTGAGTAGTGTAATTTAGAAGCTTTCACATGCTATAGCAATAGCATTGTATAATAAAAACGTTCCCTGCAGAACTGTGAATGACATTGACAAAATTGAGAAGAGCCATGACTAATGAATTTTTTTAGAATGTAAGAATGTGACCTCTCAGGTGGATCCATGTCTTTATCTTCAAGCTTTGATAATGTATTGTTTTGTTATCATCACCTCCTTTTTCATGGCTCAGTAAGTTCACATATTTTATCTCTGCAAATTCTTCTCTTTGACCAATCAGTAAGTGAATGTAGTAGAATGTCATGGTTAATCAATTGTAACCTTATTGACCCTTATTGATACTATTCTCATAATAAATATGACCTGCAGTAGCCTAATCCATGAGCTATTCACATAGTTGGCAGAAATACCCTAACAGCCTTTCATCACTGAGCTTTTAAAAAAGTCTTTAACATGTATCGTTAGCAGGATATTCATTTTTTTGAATTATTAAAGATGAAACCTTAGTAGATACCTTTTAATATGGACCTTTTCAGTTCTAAAGGTCAGTGTCTGATACTTTCAAATTAAGCAGATATTCCTAACCAGATAAAGGTCCAGATTCAATATGAACAAAATGTAAACGTAAGGCTAGGTCTACACGGCATTGGACAAAAAAATTCACTGACAGCCAAATCCTAAAAATGTTCATAAAACTGAGTTCTTTGTCCACTGCTGTCAAAAGCTGCTGAAAAAACATTAGTTTTTTGGCGCGTTTTGTGTTTTTTGGTGTGTTTTTTGTCCATTTTCTGTGCTTCTTTTGCAGAAATGCACATCATTATATTTTCTGTGTATTTCTGCAAAAAAACATCAAAAAACATGCAAAAATGCACCAAAATATGTCCGGCGCTTTACATAGACTCCAATAGTAAATTTTCTGCCCTGCTCTGTTGTTTTATGCAACATGTTTAAAAAACGACCAGCAACAAAAATGGGCAGGAAAAAAACATTCTGTGGAAACTACAGAATGTTTTTACTGTTGAAGTCTATGGGACTTGTTTTCAGTCATTTTTTCAGCGTTTTTCAAAAACAAAAACCACTGAAAAAACAGCTATTTTTGTGTGTTGTGTGGACATACCCTAACAGTAGTGACTGTCAAACTTTAGATAACATACTTCAGAGGAGCCCTGTTCATAGTCACGTCCACATGATCTCTGCTTCCCTGCCACGGCTACGTCCGGCTCTCACTTCTCCTTGCTCCTGCTCTACACCTCTGCTTGTTGCCGGAGCGGGAATGTACCCTTCACCTAGGGTGTGCTCTTTAAACTATAAAGGGCCTTCCCAACTCTGACTACCAATCACCTGTCATTTGTATCTTTTTTAGGACACTTCTCCCTGTCTTCACTGCCCATTTGTTGGTGCTTCTGCCTATGCGTTTGTGTCTCATTGCCTGTATTTCGTTTCCTGGTTTGAACCTTGCTGATGAATTCCTGACTACTCTCTGTCTGCTCTGACCTCCTTGCCTATGACCTGACTACACCTCTGTCTGCTTTTTCTGTATCTTGTCGGCACCTTGTGCATGGTGGGCCCCTAAAATATGGCAGGTCTGAGGCTTTTTTTCAAGAAAAAATGTGGAAAGCCAGGTCAACATCTATGAATTCGCCTTCGCCATTTTTTGTCATATATTGCTAATTCTATAGATGTATGAACAGGCTGACAGCCAAACTTGGCACAATGTGCGCCTGATGACATTTTTTAATGCACCGCAGTTTGGTGCGAAAATGTCATACAAAGTTTGGCACATAACACTCTATGTAACAATTTTGAGTGTTATGTGCCAAAAATATTTGCTGCATAACACTTTTATTCATACTGTCATATTATACACTTCTCTATATTTATTTAGAACTGGTGTGTCTGTGCCAACTTACAAAAATAGCGCATGCATATTCACAGAAGTCACCCCAAGAGTTATGTACACTAGTTGTAGATTCAACTCCATGAGTAAACTTAACTGGTGGGCCTCATGAAGGAACTCCACTGGGGGATCCTAAGAATGAATTTCACTGGTAAGCCCCAGCCATGCCATTTAAACACTGGCAGCTAAAAAAAAACTCATTCCTTCTTAGTCAGACAGCTCAGAGAACAAGCTTACCAAACCACTTTACAAGCTCTTAAGAGAGGTGATATACATGTGGTCTAAAATTCTAACACTATATCAGATACATTTCATATACTAGGCATTATTTGTAGCCAGATAATTTACTACTTGCTACTAAGTAGCTGTTTAGGTTCCTGCACACTCCCTACAATTTCTCAAAAAAAGATACTGCTTCTTTAAAATAGTTTGTTTCTAGTGATAAAGAACCCAGAAGGAAAACTCCCAGGTCCTGATGGATTCGCCTACTTGTTTTACAAGATTATAGCACTTAACTGACACCTAGGATCGCTTCTCTTTTGCTTTATTTAGTAGCAGGCTCTACAGTTCTCTGGTCGATGCTTCATTCTTTCATCACTCTAACTAAAAACCAAATGCTATTCTCAATTCTGATCAAAAAATCTTCACTAAGATATTGGACAGCCATTTGAATTTCTGGCTTCCCATGCTCATCTTTAAGATTAAGTGGGTTTTGTCTAATGCCTATAATGAAGAGATAACTAGGGATGAGCGATTATAATCGACAAAGTTGAAGTCGGCACGATTTTTAGGCTGATCGGAAATTTACGATCACGCAATATTTTAGGTGACAATCTGCAGATAATCTATTACTATCGCGCCATTTTTGGCGCTTCCTGTCATTTTGGCGGCCAGCAAATCAGCTTAGAGCATAGAGCAGGGTGAGCTGGGTGTGCGACATCATGACTGTGATGTTTATGGTTGTCATTGGCTGAAAAAATCACATGACCTCGTTTTGCATAGAACAGCGTTTCCTGTTCAGTATCAGTCTTTCAGTGTCTATCACTAGAGCAAGACGTGTGCTGCGTGTCTCTCAATACAGCTCAGCTCAGAGACACAGTTCTTCTCTTTATTCATACAGACAACTATGCTTTTAGCTGTGAACATTAGAATATAGGTAGATTAGAGAATTTCAGATCTTGTTTAGTTAGACAGAGACTTTTAAAGAAGCATCTAGCGCTGTACAGCTGGGTGGGGGCGGACAGACAGACAGACAGGCTTTGGAAAGGAGGGTGCATATTTTGTAACCCAGACTCTGCTTTTAACCTGCATTGAAATGGCATTTTTTTTACCACTTTTTGGCCAGCACACCTCGCACCTGAGGTGAAATTGTACCTTTTATTTTGTGCATCCCAGTTTTTTTCAAAGAGCCACCTTGTACTTAAATTTGGATACAGAAATTTTCTAGTAACTGTTGGTGTATTTCATTGGTGCAAAAAACACCTTTTGTTATCCGTATAACTTTTAAATAGCTGTATTTCACTTTGGTGCAGCCCAGTTTTGTTCAAAGAGCCACCTTGTACTTAAATTTGGATACAGAAATTTTCTAGTAACTGTTCTCGTGTGTCATTGCTGCAAAAAACACAATTTCTCATCCGTGTAACTTTTGAATAGTTTTATTGCGCTCGGTGAATCTTAGTTTTGTGCAGATAGCGCACTTGTATGACAGTTTGTTGAAAACTATCCATTCCTAGTCCTACTGGGCAGTTGTAAATCCCTGGGACTGAAGGAAGAACACTGTTGATTTTGTCTCACGGTTCTTCCACCAGACCCAATTTCACAGGTATTCGATAGAAACAATTCTGTTTCTAGTCCTAGTTGGCTGTTGGAAATTAGAGGGATTTATGAATTGCTGTGATTTGCTGTCTTTCAATAAGAGACTGTCAAAAACCCTTCCATACCTTTTTAAATTTATATCTTTCTAAACATGGAGCAAAATGCAGGTGGTAAGCGAGCAAAGAGGGGTATAGGACATGGCGGTACAGGTACGAGAGAAGGTGCTCCTTCCAGTGCTGGCGACAACACACAAGCCAGTGGATTATCGGTTGCAGGACCGTCAGGCCTATCATTGCTGGGTCGGTGCCCTGTGAATTTCAGTAACGAACAGCGTCGAAAATCTGTTCTTCAGTGGTTAATGTAAACCTGCATCCAGCAGTCTTACCTCCTCCTCCTCCCAGTCACGGCCACAAATGTCGTCATCATCATCGTCATGTGGGTCATGTGGGTTTTGGGGTCATGCTGCGGTCCAGGACAGGGATAGTCAATGTCCAGTGCAACTAAAATGGTGGTTTAAAGACTGCTTTTTCTGGCACTTTTAATCTGTGGTTCAGACAGGTATAAGGGTCATGCTGCGGTCCAGGACAGGCATAGTCAAAGTCCAGTTCAACTAAAGTGGTGGTTCAAAGATTTTTTTTCCAGCACTTTTTAATCTGTGGGTCAGACAGGTTTAATGGTCATACTGCGGTACAGGACAGATATAGTCAATGTCCAGTTCAACTAAACCGGTGGTTCAAAGACTCCTTTTTCCGGCACTTTTTAATCTATGGGTCAAGCGGGTTTGAGGGTCATGCTGCGGTCCAGGACAGGTATAGTCAATGTCCAGTTCAACTAAAATGGTGGTTCAAAGACTCCTTTTTCCGGAATTTATTAATCTGTGGTTCAGACAGGTATAAGGGTCATGCTGCGGTCCAGGATAGGTATAGTAAATATCCAGTTCAAGTAAAATGATGGTTCAAATAATTCAGCCTTCTGGCACTTTTTAATTTGTGGGTCATGCAGGTTTAAGGGTCATGCTGTGGTACAAGACAGGGATAGTGAATAATCTGTGACTTTTTTTTCTGTGACTTTTATAACCTAATTGTCTTACCTAAGATGTAGCACATATCCAGTTTACTGTTGTGGATGTTAATTCCAGCTTCTCCAGCCTTGTTTGGGTGAAAGAATGAAGGTGTTGTTCCTCTCCCATAGACTTTAATGGTCATCGGCGATAATCTGTTATCGACTATCGGATATCGTCATGCTAATTGCCGATATCGACTATCGAAGCGATAACGATAGTTGACACAAACGCTCATCACTAGAAGACACTAGGGAATTGATTGATCTGGTAGACACTATATATAGAAATGAAAAACTGTGATGAAGAAAACACAACTTGCCTTCTGTGGTGGCCTTTTATCAAGAACCTGGCTTACATACAAAGGATCATTTAAATGTGGACATTCAGTCTGTCTAACTTGTAAATACGTAGAAATACGAGATAATTTTACATCATTTACTACAAATAAAAATTATAAAATTTATCAATACATTAACTGCAATACAAAACATGTGGTCTATCTGATATCTTGTATCTCGTGTAAAGTACAATATGTGGGTTGCACATCCAATACTTTGAAAACGAGAATGAGACAACATCTGTCAAGATGCTCGTAATTCTAATTGGCACAGAAATATGTCAGCAGTTTCAAAACATTTTATGGAAGTTCATGCTGGCGATAGCACTTCGTTTCGTTGTATGGGTATAGAACGAGTGTTCTTGCCCGAAAGAGGTGGAGACCTGCGCAATCTTTTGTTAAGCAGGGAAGCCAAATGGATTTTCGAGCTGGCGACAAGATGTCCATATGGCCTTAATATTAAGCATGATCTTTTATATTTTTACTAAATCTGAATATGTGATGTAAAGATTCTTCCAAATTAGACACTAAGAGGAAATAGATTAATTTTGTATATATCTTTAAACTGGTCTTTGGTTTTGTAACCTTATGTGGCTAAGTGCATATGTTTTTTAGATACATGTTTAGAGTCGTTATAGGGTTAACAAATCAGAGAGTAACCAATTTGGCTTTTCCCATGATCCCCTTCTTAAACCATGATCATTCACACAGAGACAGACCAAGAGTAAGGTATGATTACCGAAACGCGTCGGTCCGTTTTGCACAAGACCACTTTAAGGTGTGATCCCTGTCTATGAAGGTGTGTGTGTTTTTTTACCTATGCATTCTATCATGGACTATATGGAATGGATGTAATTCCTTTTTAAAATGAAGAAATAAAAGCACATGTTTTTTTAAAATAAGCCGCACAGACATCGTCTATTGTGGATGCTGGATCTCTTTCTATATAGGACTGCATGTTTAATACCGGTTGGAGTTGACGGTTGGTCCGTGCATCCAGGACACATTGGATACTACGAGAGCATAAGGGGTAAGCTGAAAACACACACTTTACTCTTGAACTTTGTAACTCTTTTTCGTGCTTCACCCCAGCTCTGGGACACCAGTACACTGTGAATTAATTACGGGTGTGTCCCGCTATATAATATGGATGTCGAGGCAGATAGAGCCAAAAGGCGAAACATTAAGAAAAAAAGAGACCAATACATGGTGGGATCAAACTACATTGAGTACATATCTCAGCAAAAAAATGATCCCCAGAGGTCTCAGAATCCGCAAGAATGCAACATCGATATACTCAGAAGAATTTGTTACAGAATGGCAAAACATCTTAACACAATGCTCATTTAAGTTAATGGAATTAATTGTACAATATGAAAATCAGAAGCTTATAGATCTCAAGAAAGAAATTGAAGTGGTAGAACAATCACTGTTACCATATGCGGACACTCAAACCTATTTAGATTGCAATAATGCCATGATTAATAACATCAAAAAATTGGAAGATATGGTTACTAAAATTAAGAAAAATAAATTTGACAGAGACTTGCGGGATTATGAGAAGGGAGAAATATATACCTGGCAAAATAGGAGATTTGCTCCCAGATCTATTTTGAAACATCAGGGACAATGGCACCACCAAGACTCTGAAAGACATGTTAGTTTTTCTGAAATCGATTCCTCAATGGAACAATCTTCCTCATCCACAGTAGATGGATTGTTGGATAATTTAAATACCCCAGAAATGGCAACCAATACACCTCCGATTAGAAGGATGAATACCCGTGCTTATCTAAATGCTATGCAACCTTTTTTACAGGAAAATATAAGCGTGCGGGGAGGAAGCACAAGAAGAGGACGGGGCAACAACAGACAATATGGGAGGAGGGGAAGGAGAGCCCGGTATTAAATATGTCTGCTTTCGTGTTAACCAATGCTGAAATTCAAGTATTATCCAAAGGGTAATCCAGACCTTTTGACGTTTACAAAACTTTGGTGGACATCAACAGGTTTGCACGTGCACTTACTGTTAAGAATCATTTTTTTGAGGAAAATAAAATAAGAAACGAGACACAAGGGGGAACATATGTTCATACAGAGATGAATCAAGCAATATGTAATAAGGAGGAACTAATTTCACACGATTTCAGAGAATTAAAATCTATATCTGAATTAAGATCATTACGGCAGAAAATAATAATTCAGAACCATTTGTCAATAAACATGTAGTTCCTAACCCTTATTTCTATCCTATTCACTCACGCCCTGAGATACTTGATGTCTTTCAAGAGATGATCGAACATGATCTTGTTACACTTGCAGAGTCAGTAAAACAAGAAATAAATTTAGAAACAATCTTACTAAACAGGAAGGGATGGCACTGAAAAATCTAAAAAGCAACAAACAGATTACTGTAAAAATGGCAGATAAGGGGGGGGGGCGTGGTTGTCTTGGATTCAGGTTTATATAAGAAGTTAAACCTAGAATTGCTGAGCAATAAAGATATATATCGAAAATTGGACCAAGACCCCACAGCCCTCTTCCAAACATCACTCAGAAGGCTCTTAGATGAAGGTGTCAGTATGGGAGTTTTTTCAGTAGAATTTGCTAAACGACTGTATGTCGATCACCCAACTTTACCAATCATGCACTCTCTCCCAAAAACACATAAAAATGTATTTCCCCCGCCCATTAGGCCCATAGTTTCGGGCATCGGTTCGTATAGCGAAAGAGTCAGTGAGTGGCTTGATAGCCTTCTCCAACCAATGATATCACAGTTACCAGGCTTTTAACGGGATACAAAGCATACCATCGCTTCATTAGAAAAGATAAAATGGCAGGAAAATTTCCTATGGCTTACTTGCGATGTGGTTGCTTTGTACCCCTCCATTCCCCATAATATGGCACTAATTGTACTAAGAAGGTTTTTGTTTAAATATAGTTCATATGAAGATCAGATGTGTGAATTCATTATCATGGTTGTACAATTTTTATTATCTCATAACTATTTTTCTTTTGACAGACAATTTTTTCTTCAATTGCAAGGAGCCTCAATGGGCGCGAAATTCTCCCCCTCCCTGGCAAATATTTTCATGGGCATGTGGGAGGAGGATTTTTTATTTTCAGACCTCAACCCTTTTACCTCCCATATCAGGTGGTACGGTCGTTATATAGACGACCTCCTCCTGATATGGGAGGGTCCACGTGATCTGATATCAGAATTCATTAAGTACCTCAATGATAATGAATGGAACTTAAAATTTACCCATCAGGCACACATATCATCAATTAATTTTTTGGATGTGACACTGGAAGGCACACCTGGTACCAATATTAATATCAAACCATATTTGAAACCTTCGGCACAGAATTCCATATTGGGTGCCAGGTCATGTCATCCGCCCCATGTGGTTCAAAATATACCCACAGGGGAATTGATAAGAATAAAAAGAAATTCCAGTAATCCAACTGATTTTAAAAAACAGCAGGACACAGTTCTCAATAAATTAAGATGGAGAGGATATTCAGACAGAATGCTACAAAATAGTAAAAGCAAAGTAGAAAAAATATCCAGAGAAACACTGATACAGGAAGGTCATAAAGTTAAAAAAGATTTTACTGGTATCACCTTTAGTACGGTGTATTCACCTCAATATAATCATATAGTAGCAATAATCAAAAAACATCTCCCGATATTAAAAGTACATCCTCGCCTGAAGGACATCCTGCATGATGGTGTTAGATTTGTAGCGAAAAAATGCCCTAATATCGGTACTATAATTTCACCTAGTTTATTCCTTAGTGAACAGGAAACATCAAAAAGAACCTGGCTTACATACAAAGGATCATTTAAATGTGGACATTCAGTCTGTCTAACTTGTAAATACGTAGAAATACGAGATAATTTTACATCATTTACTACAAATAAAAATTATAAAATTTATCAATACATTAACTGTAATACAAAAAATGTGGTCTATCTGATATCTTGTATCTCGTGTAAAATGCAATATGTGGGCTGCACATCCAATACTTTGAAAACGAGAATGAGACGACATCTGTCAGATGCTCGTAATTCTAATTGGCACAGAAATATGTCAGCAGTTTCAAAACATTTTATGGAAGTTCATGCTGGCGATACCACTTTGTTTCGTTGTATGGGTATAGAACGAGTGTTCTTGCCCGAAAGAGGTGGAGACCTGCGCAATCTTTTGTTAAGCAGGGAAGCCAAATGGATTTTCGAGCTGGCAACAAGATGTCCATACGGCCTTAATATTAAGCATGATCTTTTATATTTTTACTAAATCTGAATATGTGATGTAAAGATTCTTCCAAATTAGACACTAAGAGGAAATAGAATAATTTTGTATATATCTTCAAACTGGTCTTTGGTTTTGTAACCTTAAGTGGCTAAGTGCATATGTTTTTAGATACATGTTTAGAGTTGTTATAGGGTTAACAAATCAGGGAGTAACCAATTTGGCTTTTCCCATGATCCCCTTCTTAAACCATGATCATTCACACAGAGACAGACCAAGAGTAAGGTATGTTATTACCGAAACGCGTCGGTCCGTTTTGCACAAGACCACTTTAAGGTGTGATCCCTGTCTATGAAGGTGTGTGTGTTTTTTTACCTATGCATTCTATCATGGACTATATGGAATGGATGTAATTCCTTTTTAAAATGAAGAAATAAAAGCACATGTTTTTTTTAAAATAAGCCGCACAGACATCATCTATCGTGGATGCTGGATCTCTTTCTATATAGGACTTTTATCATTTCTGCCTTAAAAACGTGGCTTTTTTTTTTTTGCGTCAGTTAGGAAACCCCTACTCATGCATAGTAGCCAAAGTTTAACTCCTTTATGCTTATTACTTAACCTATCCAGATTAAAAATTGTACTAGGCAGAGGTACTCCCTGTTCCCACTACTGTTTATCCCCTGCAAAAAAACACTCACAGCCTTTATTTATTCCTACCTTGATATTAGAGTAGTGATGGTCAAAAGTAAGAGATTTTCACATCCAGATATGTAATGGATTGTCAATAGAGCAATTCAAAAGAGGATTTAAAGATTTTTTTTCTCACCACAATCATTAGCTTTTAACATGTAGAGAAAGGTAAATGAAGTCTATTACCAATAGACAGTAAATGAAAAGCTTTCCCCCTGTAGATATCTGAAGCCTTGCATGCTACAATTTATAAATCTCCTGTTGTCATGTTAGTGTAGCATGAATGGCTAGGAATAGCAGAGCTGATATGACAATCACTGCTATAGACCCATCCACAGCCTGACCAGGAAATGTGAGTCTAAAGTGGGTGGTGGCTCTGTGAAACTGCATGGTGAGGAAACCCCTTTAATGTTCATGGATGTCTGCCAGCATGTTTGAAACACATATTGAGGCTATTATGAAATGATAGAATAACCAAAAAGAGGCTATAATAGAATAACATTCTTAGAATACTGTGTAGACTAATATCTTTTCTCCACAATGTACTTTTTATCATTGTGTTTCTATTTCTGACAGATTTTGATATATATTTGGTTTTATATACGAGGGGTGTTCATTAATGTTTTTGCCTGACCTACTTCCTGTGGACTGAGAGCAATGAAAGTTATTAGTCCTTCTCTATATAGGTGCCACCTAGGGACACACACTTCTCCCATCTCTTTAAGCAACTGCAAACACCTCGCTTGTAGAAGTCAACAGGTTGCACCAAAAGCCACGCTGTGACCTCAGAAATCAGAGACTCATCATCTGGAAAATGCTTGCTCTTCAAAAATAACTTAATTGTTAGAAAGAGGTGGAAGTCCACCTTGTCCCAAAATACAGTGAGCATGACCTTACCTGCCAAGGGTTGGGCATGTGCATTCTTTGAAGGTGGAGAGTCATAATGGTTCCATTGCATCGACTGAACTTTAGCCTCACGATCAAAGTGATAGATCCAGCTTATATCCTGTGTGATCAGTCGGTTGAAAAAGTCCTCCTGGTGTCCAGGGCACATTATCAATACAGCCTGAGAGCTTTCAACTCGTTCCTGCTTCTGGAAAGGTGTGAGCAGCCGGGGTGAATGGTTACATGACTATTTTCCAAAATGGCGACCTCCACGTGAAGGATGGTGTGTTCATCAATAGCAGAGTGTAGTCACCCTGGAAATGGAACTTTTTGCACCGAAGTCTGATCAGATTTGAATTGAAGATGCCAGTTATTGACTACATAATGGGGACTCATCACTATTATTATTATTATTATTATTATTATTATTTATTTTAGAGCGCCCTTGGTTCGAGGGTGCTGTACATTCAGGTTTCACACATAACATAGGTCAAACAAGTACAAAGGTGATAAATTAATAACTAAAAGCTGGTACAGAAGGAGAGAGGCCCCTGCCTGTGAGGGCTTACAATCTACAAGGAAGGTGTGAAGAGACAGAAGGTGAGTGGCAGAAATGTTTGTGGAGAGTGAGGTGGCAGCAAAATTATTGTTAGTTATAGGAAATCCTGAAGAGATGGGTTTTCAGGTTGCTTTTGAGGCTGGTGAGAGTGGGGTAGAGTCTGAGGTGTTGGGGCAGTGAGTTCCAGAGTGTGGGGGAAGCACGAGAGAAGTCTTGGAGACGATTATGTGAGGAGTTGACACGGGGAGAGCAGAGAAGAAGGTCCTGTGTAGAGAGGAGATTGCGTGAGGGGAGATATCTGGAGATTAAGGCAGAGATGTATGGAGAGGAAAGGTTATGGAGAGCTTTGTAGGTCATGATTAGCAACTTGAAGTGAATTCACTGGGCAATGGTTAGCCAGTTAAGGGACTGGAAGAGGGGAGAGGCAGAGGAGTAGCGAGGAGAGAGGTGAACCTCTTTCACCTCATCCAATGTCTCCTTTGGTGTGTGGCCTTTCAAGTAAAGGAACTTGATGACTACTCTGTATTCCACGGGAGCCATTATCCAACCTCACACCACTTGAGCACTGGTAAAATCATTACCATTATCGGTCTAAGTTGCAAATTGCACGTGAACTAAAGAGACTTATATCATTACACATGTGAGTTTCAGTGTCCTATGATAAATAGAAGTGGGTCAGGGGAAATCTTTAATGAACACATCTCGTAGCTATTTATACTATATTTTAAATAAAGATGCTGAATTTTCTTTATGTACGCTATATTGCACTATGATAATCCTTTGATAAAATAAAATAAAAACAGTTAAACAAATGCTCATGGAAGAAGCAGAAGGAATTTGCTGAAGAATCAAGATCTTGTTTCCCATTTAAAAGTCCGCAGATACACAGAAGAGAATACAGGTGGTGAGCTTATTTTACTTGTGTTTTTAATTCGCAGGAAAAAGTAAGAGCTGGAAAGAGCATTTAATGGCATCATTAAAATGATTGTAAACATGCCAGTTCAAGCAGATGTGCTTTCTTTTCTGTTGATATACATTTAATTTCTCAGTAATGATCAAAACATTTGTCAGACTCTAAATAAGTTTAAGGAATTGTCTGCATTATACCAGAAACTGCTTTCCACAGGAGCCAGGCCAGCAATAAAAAACCAGACTTCCAGATTTGATCCAATGTCTCCCCTATTTATTTTGATTAACACATACTTAACTCAGTATTTCTATCTGCTTTTTACTGTCCAGGAGTGTATGAGGAATTGATATCCTTGGTCATCCTCCGGATTCTAAGAGCATTCACAAGTGTTTTGCTTGTAAGTGTGGATTAAAACTTTGATCTACATTGTTCTCTGCTCTGTAACATTTTCCATTTGCTCATAAATGAAAATGCAAGAGCTGATATAGGCATTAACTACACAAAATAAAAAATAACTTATTTTGCACTGCTGGCTCCTTTCAGTATAAAATAGGTAATATTATTTATGAATGAAACAGCAGATATTGTGAACTACATGTTTCCAGAATAACAATTCTCAGCTTACAACACTTTTTTTCAGTCTGTGGTCTAGAGTAAGATTGAACAAGACTGTGCTCTTCATATACTTAAAGGGGTGTTGCCACAGAGGAACTTCTACATAACAGGTCTGCTCATAGCTAGATATGAGTCGAACGTGTTACTGAATGAGGAGGGTGATGTTTGTGGCCCTCCTCTACATTCCTTTCTATGGAAGTTCTGAATACAGCTGAGCACAAAAAAAAACTTTGATGTAAACTATTATTCTGCTAAAAATTGCATAAATGCACTCAACATTCAGAAATTCTAAATCCACTCATGAATCCTAAAGTGGTTGTCGGCTGCAGGAGAGATGTATTGCATGGCAGCTTGTAAGATGAAAAACCTTTTTATGTAGTACATAGATATCTTGTGACCACAAGAATGTCTTTTAGGGCATAATAACTGGGGCTGTCATAATGACGGGATTCCATCCCAAGACCACTTTTCCTGATCACATAGTGGTCCACTTTCCTGTATTGCTAAAGGGTCTTGGGCTGCCCACTATGGCATAGCACACAAGGCCCTAATACTGCCCTTTGTTTGGTGCTTAACAATGTCTGTATCTCAAGTCAGTTTACTTTATGCCAATAGACTCATTGTACATGTGCTTGGCCACTAGATTTGGACAGTAGCCAAACAGAAGTCATTCTAGCCCCTACAATCTTACCAGTAACTACAGAGGTAACATCAGCATGACCTTTGTAGATGCTGATATGACTTTTTGTAGGGCTTATATGAGCATTTTAAGGGCTGAAAAAAACTTTGCTAAACTGTCTGTGAAATACATATATGCATTATGTATACTAATATTATGGTAATATAAAATAATGTATTTCTGCTAAATAACAATGAGTTTTACCCTGCATTACCACTTTAGGGAATCATTGCGCTCAGCTGAACTTAAAAGTCTTACTTTAATTAATGTAGAGTTCCACACAAACCCAGCCTTCTTTTTTTTCCTGCATGGAGATTTTCAAGGGTCGGTCCCAGAGATGGTATCCACACCTATCATACATTTATGGCCTATATAGATATTTATAACTTATCAATATGCGATAAATGTGTAAGATGGGAACACCTCTTTAAGTAAAAACTCTTCTGCCTGATGCTGTCAGTGGTGATATCATACTGTCAGAGTGTATATTACTATGCCGCCTGATACTGTCAGTGATGATAGCATACTGTCAGAGTGTATATTACAAGTATTTACTAAAATGCATATAAGAGTTGGCAGATACTCTTTAAACAAGAAAAGTGGTGCACTTTCTTACTGCCGGAGGAAGAGAATACATAGACACTGTTTCTGGAAGCTATGATATGAGGGTGTTAACAGGGACTACAACTGGGGAAGGGACATTGTGACTGTTGCAATTCAAAACCATAATAGTCTGGTGAAGACCTAAAATGGCTTTATAGGTTAACCAAGAACTAAACATATATTAAAACATTTCGGTCAGATCAACTCTAAGATGCCCTATCGATCTAAACTAGATTTTTCGGTGATATGATTTCTTTTTATGTGTACTTTCATTTTATGTATATTGAAACTCGTTGAGTAGACCATCTTTCTTCACCTTAGAGCAGTAATTACAATAAGAGGCAAAGCTACATTTTGTATATGCTCTACTACAGTACAGTACAGTCTTCTCTTAAAATGCATACAATATTTTACCACTTGCCTGATTTCTTCCTGCTTTAAATAGTTAAAACATTTTGTTACCGATTACAAAGTATGAGAAACATTATAGTTTGGTGAAACTTCGGCAGTGCAGACCTTCAGTCTAATATTCCCTGCTGTTAAATAATTCTAGTAACTTGTGAGCAGGTTCTTCTCTGTTCCTTTGTAATGTGAACCTATTAGGATGTGTCAGATATTATCCTCAACCTGCACGTTGTGTATCACTTATTTCTATAATTTGCATATGTGAAGCTGAGCAATTGATATTTCCTTTGACCCTGTAAAAGCCCATGCAAGTTACTGCTTATCTGGAGTTTCAATGAATCTCCAGTACTATAAAAGCAAATCCCTAAGGTTCAAAAGTCCTTGAAACAAAATGAGCACCACCAGGTTATGGTCACTTTATGGAAAAAAGAAAACCGGTCTGGAGTTATACTGTTCAGATATTTTCAAACAAATTTAAAGTGTTGTCACTGGTTTTTACATTTTTCATTTTACAAAACATTGCTCTCTGGATAGTTTGTGGAAATTGAAAGTAATAAAAAAATGAAATACATATTTTGTAGTAATAGATTTTTGTTCACAGGAGACCCAGAGCTTTTAAAACTTAATAGGTTTGGCATTTCTAACGTACATGCATCTGTTTTGGACTTGACTTTGTGAAGTTTGAATTCATTCTTGCTTATGCACTATTTAAAGGGGTTGTCTAGGATTACAAAAAAGAGTCTGCTTTTATGCCAGAAACCTTATAGTACCTTTTCTGTTACCACTATTCCAGTGCCGTTAGAGTTTTGGAGTCCTCCACAGGTTTCTCACAAATTATGTGCAATTCATGGCTCATGTGACCATGAGCCAATTACTGGCCTCAATAGTCACATGCTGGTATCAGTCGTCATGTGCCATACATGACAGCAGTTGATTCATTACAGCAGTGATTGGCTCATGGTCACATGAACTGTGTATTAGACATTTTACTTGAGGTACACTGGAGCTCTGGTGGTGCTGGAATAGCAGCAAAGAAAGAGGTAGATACAGTTTTATTTTAGCATTGTGGAGAGCTATGTTGCCAGAGATTAATCCATTTGATTTATGATTGAGTGTTAGCCATCCCATCCACCACTAGCAATACAGACTTAGCAGCAGGTGGGCATGGCTAGCAGTGGGTGGGCATGGCTAGTGACTGCTCATGAATTAAGTGGATTCATTTCTGGCAGCTTTAGGTGCGTGTTGTCAGATTTTAGCATTAAATGCTATAAAACTACAGTACATTACACAATACGTGACGGACCACTGAACACAGCATGTCTCTCACTAGCATATGCTACCCTCAGCAATGGCAGCATCACCTGTGTGACAGGTTCTCTTTAAGGCTAATTGGGCTGAACAAAAAATGTCTCTGTATCTCAAAAACCTTTTAAAGAGTTATTTCTTTCTTCTCTTTTTTGTATACGTGACACCCTTAAAGGCTTTAGATCTTAAAGAAACCCCCAGTGAGCAGCTGTTATCACTTAAAGAGGCAGCGGCCACGACAACTATACCAAAGCCAAATTAACTTTTTGAGAGAATCTCTTTGCTCTGGCTAATACAGGAGACACCTCCCATTGTTGATGTTTATATTCTCTAATAGGGAATAGGAAAAGGAGTTGACTTTATGAGACAAAACCTTAAAACATTAATGCCTTGAAGGCAAATTACATTGGCAGGAATCGCTAGTACAATCAATTTTCAATTTTTGTTTGATTTTGTAAGTAGTAAGTTCTATAATATTTGTCATGGAATTCTCTAAATTTTTTAATAAGGGAATTCAATAGAGTATAATGAACATGACAAGAATATTTGAAATTATTTTGGATTGAGTCATTGAAAAAAAAATTACAATGGTGTCCTAATAGAATTGATAAACACAGTGAGTTGACATAGTGCATGACAACATTCTAATTCACTCAGTTATTATGTGTGTTTTTTCATGTCATATAACCTGCCTTATGTCTATATTTGTCCCTATAGAACCTGGATTAAATAAAACATGCACAATAAAAACTTTCTTTACCTCAGAATGTTCTACAATGGAACAATGGAACATGCTACATAGTACAAAAGACATACAACTTAATTTCAACCCTAAAAGTTTCTGACACGTTGTACTGTAGTATAGTCAGGAGTTGTAATAATAACCTCTGTGATATAATTGTGACTATGACCTGTCAGTGTTCACTAGTTATGCTATTGAATGTTCCACACATGTCTAATCCCTTCAATAATGATTCTTGTTCATGAGGTACATATGTGGACGTTCATGAGAAAAAAAAAAACAGTTATAAGACACTTTAATAGTTACCCCTATGGAAGATATTAGTGACGACAACTAGCTACAGGAAAAGAGGTGTATGGGTTAGATTAAGAATCTGAAGCAAGAAAACTGGTCATGCAGACACACTAAAGGTACATAAGGTTATCAATGTTCTGTTATAAGCTGTGTTGGTTTTGAAATAATAGATTTTTTGTTCCTACATTCATTAAAATGTAGCAAACATTATTGTTATGTAAATTCTAGGTCTAAATATCTAAAGCTACATTACTGAAGATGATTCTCATACTAATGGATGTAGCACTTCTTAGCATGTCTGGCACATCGGAATATGTCAATTTACATCATTCCAGTACATTTTAGTTGAATTATCATGACACGTTAATGTCAAGTCCACAACAATAGGGGGCCTTTTACACGAACTCTAAAAAAATTGATATGAATGTGAATTTTTGGAGTGCTGGTGAAATGTAGGTGCTTGTACAGATTATTTTGAAGGTAACTTTACCATTTTACAGTTCACAGCAATTGCTATGAATATGGTTACGTGAGTGTTCTAAGCCATAAGGTTACATCACTTACAAAGGGAATCATCTATAATATGGATCAAAAACAGATGCACAATATGAATTAGTGCTTATATTTCTGTATTGTATTAAATTTGTTCTATACTTTCTTACAAATTGTCTGTTTAAGTCCATATTTGTTCTAATTTTTTATGAAAGGATTAACAAATTTAGTGTATTCAGTCATGTCTGACTATTGAAAACTCTTGTCATGCTTCTTTTTATCACTTGATGTTTATTCCACTGTCATTCTTGATGGTATCCAACCAATGGGCTCTGGTCTCCTCTGTTTCCTATTTCCACTAACCAGGAGTGTACCTAAAGACTCTTGGTCCCTGGTGCAAAACTTCAGCTTACTCTCTTATCCCCAGTCAAAGGCTATAGACTACTATTTTTCAACAACAGTCTCCCTACTTGGTGTGACGGATGTCCACAGTGTAGTATCCTCTGGAAAATTATTTCTATTCAATGAGATTGTCTGTTAGAAGAAAAATTATTTGAAATGCGGTCAGGCAAAAAAGAAAAGACAGGCTATACAGCCAAAGTGACTGTCCCCTCTTGTTCCCCTCAAAAATAAATAAATTTGTGGGGTGAACAGGAAAAAATGCAATTATGCCTTTATGGAGTTTACCCTGAACAGTTTCATTGACATGTTATCTCTATTCTGTAGGTCAGTAAGTCTACAAGGGCCACATTATCACTGCATGTCACTACTATATAGTGACTAATACTACCATATTATTACTGACCAAACCAGCATACCAAGACCAAAATTACCAATAACAACAATATACAAAGACCAAATAATACAGCCAGACATCACTACCATATAATGACTTATACCACCATACTGTTACTGACCATATCAATATGCAAAGACCAATAATACTTATATTAACAATATACAAGAACCACATAACAGTGTCACCTTGTCCTCACATATCACCATCATCAAGAGAATGAATAAACCCATCATACTGTTAGTGAATATAAACCATTACACTAAGATCAAAATTCCCACCATACAGTGACCATATAGTTGTAGGTACCAATTGTACACAGGCACTCTGCAGACATATATACCCATCTAGCTACTGGGGGGGGGGGGGGCACATGTTCCTACCTACTGGGGAACCCTATATGCTAACCTATCTATAGCGGAATCCTATGTATCTATCTATTGGGGGCTCCTATGTACCTACTTACTGAGGGTTACCGTATACTGAAGGGGGAATTTACCTACTTAATAGTCGGCCTGTATATCTGACCAATGTTAAGTGTCTAACCTACCTTAAAGGAGCATCTACCTATCTGCCTGCCTAATTTGATAGGCTGCCTTCTATATGGGGTGTGTTCCTACCTTCTGGTTTTCGTTTTTTTGTCACTGATTTATGCACTGATTCTGGCCAGGATTTTAAACCGGATTTTAGATGTTTTTTCAGTTGACTTTGTGGCAGACAGTGTAATGAGTGCAATTCATTCATGATTAGTGCAAGAAACTATGTGATTTTTATTATTCCAACCAGTAGTCACTCCCTCAGCTTCCAGTGGTCATTTAGGTTACATCGCAGCCAGATATGTCCGACTGAAGAATGTGCATGTTCCAAGTTTTTTTGCAGAACAGTCAGTTTTTTTCAAAACAGTTAGAAATCAGACCTAAAAAAATCAAAACCATGTAGACTATAGGTCGTATTTTCTAATGAGTTTTATGGGAGTGGTTTATAGTCAGTTTTTAAACTGTTTCAAAATCCAAAAACAGTGTTAAAAAAAGACTTTAAATCCTTGCCGTGTAAATAGACAAGACGGCATGTTTGAACATTAATGCTGACAGGCCAGTTCTTAATAGCATTAAAACAATGTAGAATGTGCCAGAATGTATGAACCTTTTTTTCTGGAGTTTATCCATACAGGTGTATTGTACTGCCAATACAACAAGTCTGGCTCAGGTGCCAACAGTTATGCGCCTAGTTTTGACATCAAACATTCATAAATGTGTATAATCCTATGAATCTGGTCTAACACGCCCCCAGAATGCCCCCACATCTTTTGCGCATTGCAAAGTGTCGGGACAGGTGCCAATTGTGCCAAAGTTTGGAGTACGAATGTTCATACATCTATAGAACAGAGCTATGACAGCTTTTTGCTGCAAAGTAAGCCAGAAAACTGGCACAGACCCGTTCATACATGTCGCCCTTAGTGTCCCTCGCATGTAATTAGTCACCCCCTCTGTGACCTAAGCAGGAGGAAGGGCTGGGAGGGTTTTGGAGTTTCCATAAAACATCCTTGGGTGTCACAGACCATTGTCAGAGACAGAATTTACCACCAAGTGTAGGTCTGTCTTTGTTTCTTCAGCTACACTCCTCAGCGGGCTTTTTTGACCTGATCTAATTGGAAAAAAGTCTGTTTTTCATTATTTTATCACTTTTGTTTATTTACTGTTCTGCACATTTTTATGTATGTCTGTTATTTTGTAATGTTTGTAACCAAGCACTGTACCTTTATTTTAAAGCTTAAAACTTTAATAGTTTTGACTTGTTGCCCTAGCGAACACCATATATCTCCAAAGAGTTTAAGTGACTGCTGGTGCACATGACCAGTCACATAGATTCCTTTCTCTAAAGGTGGTGGCAATGTGTTTGTTGTTAGGGGGGGTGAACCATGTGAGGGTATATGTGGTGACAGAGAGCCCATCCTGCATGTGATCTCCCATTTTACTGGCACATAATTGAGGTTATATCAATAGTTATCTGTCCTCCAAATTATGTGCCCCTGTGCCCTTAATATTTTCCCCTTATATATCTATTTTCCTGATAGGTATATAGGGCCCCCAGTAAGTAAATAGGCCCCAGTAGGTTGGTATATAGTGCCCCCCAGTACATAGATAAGTATATAGGGGCCCTTCTAGTAGGTAATTGAAACAAATGGATTGCCAGCTTCTTCTGAGACACCAGGTTGGATCATGTTAAAAAAATCCATGCTTTATTAGTATAAAGATAAAAAATCCAAAAGTGGCAGAACATATCACGCATAGGACAGCTTGTTACAGATGTAACATGATGATACAACACCCGTTAGACCGACGCGTTTCGGATTGCATCCTTACTCATGGTCTGATGATTCAAAAGTGATGCTGTCTATTTAAGGGAAGTTGCGGAGCATGTGACCAAATGATGGTTACACCTACTCCACAACTGCCTATACAATAATTTTTTTTTAATAAAAAATTTATAAGTGTGGTATCATCTACAAACAATATGAACATATACATATTACCTGAACATGCAGATTTAATAATGATACATTATATCCTGCAGGATGTTTAGCCCCATAGGTGTTCTAGTTCCCAATCTACAAATCCACATCGATTCTCTATCAAGGAGCTTGCGGTGCCAATCTCCACCTCTAGGTGGAAGTAAAACTTTTTCAACTGCACAAAAGCTGAAAGATGTCAAATCTCCTTTATGAATCTCCTGGAAATGCTTGGAAACACTCGAACATTTAAAGCATTCTGATCTTATAGAGTTGGAAAGGTGTCTCCTTATCCTAATTTTGAGGGGTCCCGTGGTACACCCCACATATTGTACACGGCAGCTTTCACAAGAAACAAAGTATATTTCAAACTTGCTACTGCAATTAATATGATGTTTTATGTTGTAACTTTTGCCATTTGAAAAAGAAACAAATGATTTAGTTTTATGGGCATATTTACAAGCGGTGCACTGTGTGTGTCCACATTTGTAAAAACCAGTTGTTGACAGCCAATTATTTTTAGAAGAAATTTCACTAGAGAAAAAGCTAGGTGATAATAAGGTCTCGAGTGCGGGAGCTTTTTCTGAAATGAATCTCATGTTTCCCTGTAGTAAATTGCACATGTGTGTGTTAGTATACAAAATTGGCAAATGTTTTTTAATAATTTTTACCACCTCTCAATACTGGTGACTATAAGTTGTTGTAAAAGTAATGTACTCATATGAGCTACGATTTTTATAGAATTCATGTAATAGTGATTCTCTTTTTACTGATCTTATTCTTTTTTTTATCTTGTTATAAACGCTGGAGAATATGCCCGTTGTAAAAATCTCTGTTCTACATCTTTCTCTGCTGTTTGATAATATGAGTTAGTTGTGCAACATCTTTTCATACGAACCAGCTCGCCATACGGGATGTTCTGTATGACATGCCGGGGATGACATGATTCCACACGCAATAAAGAATTGCGTGCGGTAGGTTTGCGATATGGTGACACTTTTATTTTTTCTTGGGGAAATCCCGTTAATGTTACATCCAAGAAATGCACAATAATATCCTCTCTATGGGAGGTGAAATGCAGATTCATAGGGTTGTCCAACATATACGCAAAAAATTCTTTGGCCTGCACTTCCATCCCCCCACACACCATCAAGAGATCATCTATATATCCCCCATACCAGATGATGTGGGGGGAGAAAGGACAAGTGTCAGAGAAGAGGTACCTCTCCTCCTAGACTGGCATGAAAAAGGCGGTCAGGGAGGGGGAAAACTGTGCCCCCATTGCTGCCCCTCTTCTCTGTAGGAAAAACTGAGAATCAAACATAAAATAATTATGTGATAATAAATACTCTACCACTGTGACTATATATTCTTGCCTGTTTTGCGAGAAATCACTGTATTTTTCCAAATGATATGACAAGCAAGACAAAGTAGTACTGTGTGGCATACATGAGTACAGGCCTATGACATCACATAATAGCCAGCTATATCCCTGATTCCAAGTAATCTGTTCAATGCTTTTTATTAAGTGTTTTGTGTCACGGAGATATCCCGGCAAGTTAACCACTAAGGGCTGCAGAATTGAATCCACCCACTGACCCAAGTGTTCATGTAAGGAACCTATACCGGCCACGATTGGCCGTAATGGAGGAGGAAAAATGCCTTTGTGAACCTTGGGCAGTGAGTGGAAAATTGGTACGATTGGATGTTCCACAAACAGCCTGTCAGCTGAATTTTGGGAAAAATTCCTAAAGATACCCCATGTTGCAAAAGACTTCTCAAGAGCTTTTTGAAATCGTTTGTAGGATCCTTGTGTAGAGTAAGATGTGATCCTATCTGGTGTCTCAGAAGAACCTGGCAATGCATTTATTTTCAATTACCTGTTACAGGTGTGGACTCCACTTGGCCGTGCTCCTGGGACTCGAGTTGTATTCAAACGCGGGTGAGCTGATTTTTTGCATATTTCCTTCTAGTTGGTAGGTATGTAGGGCCCCCTTTAGTAGGTATATAGGGCCCTGTTTAGTAGGTAGGTATATAGGGCCCCCAGTAGGTAGGTATATAGGGGAGTCCTAACTCCAGTAGTTAAGTAGATGCATAAGCCCCCAGTTGGTAGGTAGGTATAGAATACCCTCCACCAGTAGGTAGGTAGGTATACAGAATGCCCTATTGCAAATTTTAAAAAATAACACTCACCTCTCCCCTATTTACCCACTGAACACCTATGTTTGAATCCAGAACGGGCAGCATGATGTAATCATGTCGGCTGCTCCAGGACGCTACTTTCTGTGTCTACTGGGCACTAAGCCTAGCCATAGGCTTAGCACCTACTGCAGAAAGTGCTGCAATGACATCATTACATCGAGTCACTGCTTCCATTGGCTAAACGGCCATGATCGGTGTATACCAGTCATTCAGCTTTAGCCACTGCCTGCACTGTGCATTGCTGGACCTATGTGATTCAGAATGTGATACATCACTCGCATTATACACTGAAAACCAGACTCTACAATTCAGTTTGACGTGCCTGCATCCACTTTATGGGCCACATGTATGAAAACTGTCTAGGTCTAAAACTCATTTTGTTTATCATAGCAACCAATCAGAGCGCCCCTCTCATTTTTCAAGTGAACTATATGAAATAAAAGGGGTGCTCTGATTGGTTGTTATGATAAACAAAATGAGTTTTAGACCTAGACAGTTTTCATACATGTGGCCCTATATATCCAGAATAGATCAATTTCTGTCTGGTGATCTTACCTTCCATTGCTGAAACATGAATTTCAAATAAATAAACAACTTTGGATACGTAAACTATACAAGTATTAAAACAAATGCTATCTGCAAAAAAATGTGGACATAAATTAACAAACTTGCATAAACCATTTTAATGTAATGACATTTTCTCAATGCAAAAAATAAATAGGCTCTTTTTATGTAATGTATTATAGAACATAACTTGATGCTTTTCTATTATGTTAATTAATATTATAGCATAGTAATACCTCTCTAAGATGTTGTACTGTACATTTATTACATTGAGGTAATAATTAGTAAGAAATATAAACATTTTCATGACAGTAAGGCTAGGTTCACATGGCTTAATTGGGGGCGTAATTACGTCCCGCAATTAAGCTGTGTGAACGGGGGCGGGAGCAGGGGCGGGTGCGGGGGGCCGGCACCTCGCCGGCCCATAGACTTGCATTACCAGCGGCGTGTATACGCCGCTGGTAATTCACATGTCAATTATCTCCCCCTCGGCGTATTCGCCAAGCAGGGAGAGGAGATGTAATCCATAGTTTTCTATGAGAACTGTGGGTTACCGTAATGACTGGGACATTTTCAGCCCGTAATTTGCGCACTCCAGTGCGTAATTACGGACTGAAATACGTCCAGTTTTAAGTCGTGTGAACATGACCTAAGGGTTAGAAGCCATAAAGTACATTCTTACTGATCTGTAACATAAACACGTACTTGTGTTTTGAGTTCATAATACCCATAAGGCCGTGTTCACACGGCTTATTCCCGACGGATTTGTGAGCCATATGGCGCTCACAAATCCGGCGTGAATAAGGGGCGGGCCGGGGGCGGGGCCGGCGCGCGGCGGGGGCGCTGCTCCCCGGCCCATAGACAATGCATTATCTACGGCGCGTACACGCCTTAAATAATGTGCATGTCACTTTCTCCCCCCGCGGCGGATTCGCCGAGCGGGGAGGAGTGACAGAATCCACTGTTCTCTATGAGAGCAGTGGATTACCGTAATGACAGGGACGGATTGGCGCCGTACTGAAGGGCAAATCCGGCGCGCAGTCCGAGGCAAAATAAGCTGTGTGAACGAGGCCTAAGGCCCCGTTCACACGGCTTATTTGCCGACGGATTGGCGCCGTATTCCACGCCGGATTTGCGCTTCAATACGGCGCCAATCCGTCGGAGTCATTACGGTAATCCACTGCTCTCATAGAGAACAGTGGATTTCGTCGCTCCTCCCCGCTCGGCAAATCCGCCACGGGGGGAGAAAGTGACATGCACATTATTTACGGCGCGGACGCGCCGTACACAATGCATTGTCTATGGGGCCGGGAGGCGGCGCCCCGCCGCGCTCCGGCCCCGCCCCTCCCCGCCCGCGATTATGTAAAGTGTTGGTTTCGCGGCGGGGGGATATGTGGCGTGCCGTAATAGCGGATGGCACAAAAATCCGTCGGGCAATAAGCTGTGTGAACGAGGCCTAAGAGTAATAATTACTACAAAAGGAGATCAAAATTAAAAGATGAAGAAAAAGACACTTTAGGCAAAAATAGTATATTATTAAAATAATTGAGATTTTTCTTATAACTGCAAAACAGACTAATTTTATTCTTACCACAGCATGTTTTTTTTCATCACTGGTTTACTACTCGCTTAAAGATACAGTTATTATCAGATGTTTGTTTTTCATCTTTTCTATACCACCTTCCAAGAACTATAACCTTTTTTTATTTTTCGTTTTTCATTTCATTAATTTCCTGTAACACCGGTCCTGTCTCACAATGCTATTAGCCTCCGAATGCATTTTGAAGTAATTTATGTATTCATTGTTTGTCTCTTAGCATTTGCAGAGTGCTGTTGTTTTTGTGTATCTGCTCAGTAGGATGGCAGATATTACCAGAGAACTAAGGAAGACATGTATGAAAGTGTTTGACGTCTTTGTCTGGTATAAAATGCGCCAAAGTGAGCGGTGTGTGATGTATGGCGCATCAAATGAACATGTTTGGTGCATTCTTCAACACTTTTTAATGCACCAAATATGTGGGGGCGTTCTGGAGGCATGTCACAACACATTCAAACTATTACACACATATATGAATGTGGGTTGGCAAAACAAGGTACATTACTGCTCGAACAGGCAGACCTACTTCATTGTGATCTACCTGAGCCTGAGGAGTCGAAGTGGAGCTAGATTTGCTATTAGGGCAAAAAATCTTCATTATTTCTCAATTTATAACAGTTCAATAATAAAAAGTAATTTCTGATTTTTTAAAACTAATTTAAATTAAATTACATGAATTATTTTTTTATCATATACAATTAATATAAAAATATATAATATCCCAAAATTTTAAAAATATCTCCTTTTTAATTTTTTA
Organism: Phyllomedusa bahiana; assembly: GCA_025379985.1. Lineage (NCBI taxonomy): Eukaryota > Metazoa > Chordata > Amphibia > Anura > Hylidae > Phyllomedusa > Phyllomedusa bahiana. Next base: position 2,020 of record JAODAL010018648.1, on the reverse strand, counting down.
AAAATTTTTAGAATCTAAAATCAATTTAAAAATTGAATAACCCACTGACCTATTTTTTTTTCCGAATTTTGTTAAAAAAAAAATGTTTTTTTTAATTTTTTACTTTTTTTTTTACTACATTACATTAAAGACATTTTTATCAGATGGTGATTAGTGTTGAAATTTATTTTTGCTGCTCTCACTCTACCTGTGGTCCACCAAGCAAGATCACTACCATAGTTCTTTCACTGACTGCATTCTAATACTTTTTTTTAAATTTCTACCTATCTATAACCATACACATATTTGGCGCATTAGTTATGTGCCAAAGTCCCGTAATGCACCAAACACACAGACGAGGCGTGTCTTACTTTAGACACCATTTATGTGCGAACAAAAAACACTTTCCTAAATTCAGGCACATTTTACACTAAAATCAGCTGTGAAAATTCATTTTGCCCTGTCTATTATAATACATGTCTCCCTAAGTCTTAATCCCTTGCTGACACAGGACATATGGATGATTTTGGTGCTGGTAAGTTCTAGTATAGGGCTTACTATGTGAGTCCGCTACATAGAAGGCTGGTGTCAGCTGCTAATTCCAACTAACACCTGCCACTAACAGCAGGAAACAGAGAAAGCTCCATTCCCTGCTGTTTAACCACATCCGTGACATCTAAATGATTGAGAAACTGCGCCGGGCACCATTTCTGATTGTGATCAGCATCCCCATGGTGAGATTGCAGAGTGTCGATCCATCACAATGGCAGATGGAAGCCTCCACATAAAAAATATTGTGCTTACTTATTATAATTTTCAAAAAAAGATACAGAAAATAGCAGCATACTTTATTCAGTAAGGCAGATTTGGATCTTATAGGTAGCTATGCTTAGAATTTACAAGAAAATCTTATCAATATATTGTTGGAATAATTGTGGAGTCTCGACTGTGTAAGCTCAACCCCATTTTTTTATCTTTTTTTTAATGTACACGAATAGGGCCCCAAAGGAAAGGAAAACTTACAAATGGTTAATGCTTGGCTGAGTACACTCTAAAACTTTTTTTCGAGCAATGATTAACTTTTAACTGATTATAAAATGCAATGCCACACAAAACAATTTACCTTTTAGCCAAAGAAAATGGGGGTTTTATGCGCAGCATATTTTCTTCATTTAATTGATATGTTTTTTAATTGGAAAACACCACATAAAACAGAATAAAAATTGGAAGAGAAAGACTGTTTTCAGTTGTGTTAAGAAATTGGCATTTCTTCAAGTTTACACTTTAATCAGAAAACAAAAACTAATTTTACAAATTCGATTCTCTTTTCCCAAAGACGAATTCTAGATTTTTAGAAAAAAAAGGGTTTGCTTGTATCGCTTCTTGCTAATCTAACAGCTTTGTTTTTTTCCTACATGCAGCACAAATTTTTTAAATCTGCGTCAAATTGAAAAAGGACCCGTACACAATAACTGATCAGAAATTCAGCATTTTAGTTCTAGAATAACCCTATGTTACAAAGAGGTTATCACATAATAAAATATTAATTCATTCTGTTCGATCAAACAAAGCATTTAAAAAATGCTCCCATGTTTAGATATTACCTTTACATTATTGATATGGCACTAGTGTTGAGCGATTATTATCGACAAAGTTGAAATCGGCACAGTTTTTATGATAATTTTTTTAGATCATGTGATAATTAAATTAAAATCTGTGCATCATCTTTAAAACGCGCCTTTTTTCGGGGCTTCCTTAATTTTGGCGGCAGCAAATCAGATTACAGAATAGGCAGGGGAGAAGTTTGTGCGACGTCATGACTGGGGTGTTAGGGCGATTGGGGGGAAAAATACATACCTCTTTTTAAGAACCGGGTTTTCCCTTTTAGCCTCAGTGCTCCCAGCGCTAGACAGAAGGGCGTGCGTCTGCCTGGTCCAAAAAGCTCGCGAAAAATTATATTTCTTCAAGGAAACCTTATATTACTGTGATCCCTTTCAATTTAGTTAGATTAGAGATTGGAAAATTTTATAGTTAGGGAGAA
>JAODAL010018647.1:0-74203 GCA_025379985.1 Phyllomedusa bahiana | reverse complement strand
ACCTTTGGCTCAATCAGCAGCAGTCGCTCCGGGGATACCCGGGGCCCCTTTAAACCCGTTTTGGCCCCATGCGACGAATTTTTGAAGGGGACTCTGGGGGCCCTTTGCAGGGGGTTTTCATCACCCTTTTTGGGGCCCCTCCACGGGGAATTATGGCTGGCCATTTCCCCGCCCGGGAAAGGCCCCGGGGACCTTGTGGTCATTTCCCCCTCCCCGGGGGGGAAAGGGGGGCCCTTGCCGGGGCCCGCCCCATTTTGGGGAATGAGGCAAATCCTATACGTTTGATCTGGCGACATTCTTGCAGGAGTTTCCGGGGGGAGTCTCGAGGACCCCCCCCCGCACCTCGTCTCCCTGAAACTGCTTTTTTAAAACCCTTTACAGTAGGGGAACTCCTCCGGTTGGCGATTTACGCCATGAAATTTTCGCACCTTACCCTTTTGTTTTGGTTGGGAAAATTTTTGCACCCTTTTTCCCTTTAAATTTTTCCAAAAAGGGCCTCTCCGGCCAGTTTTAAGGATGCCCTCGCCCCCCCCCCCGGGAAACCCCAGACCCCTTTAAAGTGGCTCATCCCCCTGGCGACCCGCTTTTGACATCCGCTTCTCGGAGAGAGGGGAAAGGGAGCCCCCCATGGATTGTAAACCAGCTCAAAAAACGTCGGCTATCCCGTCTTGCGCCATTTGGTTTCAATTTCCCCCCTGCCCCCCTACCCCCCGGCCGGGAAAGGCCTTTGCAAGTGGACATATCCGCCGGACTCCCAAGAGCTACCCCTGAGGGCCCCGGTGAGGATAGTTGGGGTCTCTACTGTGGCACCCCCAAAACATTTCCTGTGGGGTTTTGTCCACTTCTTCGAAAAAGGGTCGGGGAAAAATGACGCCCTGGGTTTTCCCATGGGAGAGGCGTCCCTAGGTGTGGGGAAAACCCCTTTTCCTTGGCTCATGCTGCCAGCTCTGGTCACGCCCCAATTTCCCCGGAATCTCTTTCCCCAATTGTGGGCCCTTTTCCCTTTGGGATTCCGGATCACTGGGCTTTATGGATGCTTTGTGGTTCCCAAGTATCGTCTCTGGGTGGCCCCCAAACCCAACCCCTTTGGGAATCTCCTCCGTCGTGGTGAGCTATTTAAGTGACCCACCCCCTTTACACGTCTTCCCCCCTTTCTCTCGATTGGTAAAGGGTCTTGCGTTGGGGCCCCGAACTCCCCCAGCCCCCGTTTTCTATCGGCCCCCCGCCGGGTGCCCCCCCGGGTCCTCCGCGCCCCTCTCTCAACCCACTACCTGGCTTTCCGAAAACCTTTTTAAATCGGGGATTTCCAACTTTTTCTCCAAAAAGGGCAAACCCGGGATACTTCCTCCTCACTCCCCGTATGATTGCCCCATAGAACCTGTTTCCCGGGATTTGGGGCCCCCCGGGGGGTAGGGGCCCTCCCGCACCCCCGTACCCAAAACTCGGGCCCGTGTCGGCCTACGGGGAAGAAAAAATTTACGAAAGGGTTTCATCCCAAATGACTTTTCCGGGGGGTGCCGGATTTTTCTTTGTGGAGAAGAAAGATGGATCCTTGAGCCCGTGCTTTGACTATCGGGGTTCTAAATAAGATACCATCAAAAACCCTTTAAACCCTTTACCTTTTTTTCACGGAAATTTTTTGTTCCCCGGGGGACCAAAGGCCCTTTTCCAATTTTGGACTTGTGGGGGGCATAAAATCTCTTTTTAGGGAAAGGGGGAAAGGGGCCGACGGGGTGGAAAGGGCCTTCAATTCTCGGGGAGGGGCCCACTTTTTTGAGTATCTTGTGATCCCTTCGGCTTATGCAACGCTCCGGCCCGTCTTCCAAAATTTTGACTTTGAAAAATTTTAAAGGGGCCCTTTCCTGAAATGCCCTTTTGAAAGGGGTTTCTACTTGGATGACATCCTGTTATTCTCACCCGATCGGGAAAACCCACCAGTGAAAGTGCGCCAGGTCCTGAAACCCCCCTGCGCGAGAACCATCTTTCCGTTTTAAACGGGGAAAAGTGCCTTTTCCCACCAAAACCAGCCCCCCGTTCCTCGGTTTAATAACCTGTTTAAGGGTCTGCGGATGGCCCCACAAAAACCTCTCTCCCGTCCCAGAGGGGCCCCCCGCCCCCTTGGGCCCTTCGGGCCATACAACGCTTCCGGGGCTTCGAAAAAATTTTTAACCGGAGTTTTTTCCGCTTTTTTCGACTTTGGTAGCCCCTATTGTGGCTCTTACTAAAAAAAAAAACCCAAACCCGGGGAAACTGGGGCCCCCCCTTTTCGAAGAAAAGAAGTCTTTTCCAAGTTGAAGGCAGATTCCCTCCGCACCTGTGTTACCCGGGCCCAGTTACCAAAAAACCCTTTTTTTTTTAAAGTCGCGCTCTTCCATGGGGGCCCGGGGGCGCTTGCTCCCCCAAAAAGGGGGGCCCAAGGGAAAGATTTTTGGACCTGGGGTTCTTTTCCGGGGACCTTCTCACCGGCAAGAGAAACAATCCTTGGGGGATCGGGAACTTTTGGGTTTTTAAAGCTTGCTTGGAAGAATGGGGGCCCACCCACCTGGGGGTGCTCTTTTTCCCCTTGTGAATATCTTCACAGACCAAAAAAATCTCCTCTATCTCCGGGGACAGGCAACGTTTAAACCCCCGAAAAGCAGATGGTCTCTGTTTTTTTGCCCGCTTTTTAAATACGGGTTTTCCCCTTTCCGGGCCCCGGGCAGAAAAAGAACGTCAAGGCCGATGCCCTTTTCTCGTGCCTCCGATGTTAGTGGGAAGAAGGGGTGGCCCCACAACATATCGTACCCCCGGGAATGTCTGATATCTGGCTCCCACTAACCTCCAAGAGGTTCCCCCGGGGAACGTATGTGCGCCCTGCGCTCTGGTTGAGGATCCTGAAATGGGGTCACTGTTCCCGTATAGCTGGACACCCTGGGGTACGGAGGTCTTGTTCTTTGATTTCCCGGTTCTACTGGTGGCCTGGTCTCGCCAACGATGTGAAGGAGTTCGTGGAGGCCTGCACCACCTGTGCCCGCAACAAGTCACCTCGCCTCAAACCTGCGGGACTACTCCAGCCTCTGCCTGTGCCTAGCTGTCCTTGGAGCCATATTGCCATGGACTTCATAACCGACTTACCGCCCTCAGAGGGAAATACGGTCATCTGGGTGGTCACTGACCGTTTTTCCAAAATGGCTCATTTTGTTCCCTTGCCTGGCCTTCCTTCTGCGCCTCGGCTCGCCAATATTTTTTTCAAACACATCTTCCGTCTGCATGGACTTCCCTTACATATAGTTTCGGATCGGGGAGTTCAGTTCGTCTCGAGATTTTGGCGAGGCCTTTGTTCGCTTCTACAAGTGGAACTGGACTTCTCCTCTGCGTACCACCCACAATCCAATGGGCAAGTGGAGAGGGTGAATCAGGTCCTGGGTACCTATCTCCGCCACTTCACTTCTGCCAAGCAAGATGATTGGTCAAGTCTGCTACCGTGGGCGGAATTTTCGTATAATTCCCTGGACTCTGATTCCGCTGGGGCATCTCCCTTCTCCATTGTCTTCGGTCGGCATCCCCGCCCACCCCTTCCACTGCCCTCTGCCTCCTCCGATGTCCCTGCTGTGGATAGTCTGGTCCGCGACCTATCCGCTGTCTGGAGGGAGACGCGCCAGTCCCTGCTTCAGGCCTCTGCCCTTATGAAGACCCAAGCGGACAAGAAAAGAAGACCCCCTCCTTCCTTTGTCCCAGGGGATAAGGTATGGCTGTCTGCCAGATATATCCGTTTTAAAATCCCTAGCTACAAGCTGGGTCCCCGTTTTTTAGGTCCCTTTGAAGTCCTGAGGCGCATTAATCCTGTGGCCTACAAGCTCCGGCTCCCTCCGACCATGCGCATCCAAAACTCCTTCCATGTCTCCCTACTGAAACCGGTCATCCATAACCGGTTCTCTCGGTCTGTGGTCCCCCCATCTCCCGTAGCTGACTCCACCAATGTTTTTGCCGTCAAAAAGAAATTTTGGCCACGAAGACGGTTAGGGGAGACGATTTTTTTGGGTCGACTGCAGGGAACCACCAAAAGAGACCCATCCAGTGTGCGGGGACCTAGAGGATTCCTCTGCTGGTCTTGAAGGCAGTAGGGCCATATCGCCAGAGAGTTCCTTGTACATGTGGAGTCCTGTGGCGGTACATCAGAAACTAAGCCCCATGAGTGGGGAATGCGACCTATATGCCAAAAACCCCATTATGGAAGCTAAATTAGAAGGTCGATACAGGATCGGGGTGCACTCTGAGGCCTCTGGAGTTCTTCGAGAGACACTTCGGGCACATGATGGAGCCGGAATGCGGAAGTGTCATCAGGCTGACTGCTGCCAACAACAGTGAGATGGACATGGGGATAGTCTGGATGAAGGTTTGACTGTTTGGACAAGACATTGCCAAGAAGGTAGTCGTACTGGTGATCAGCCATGAATGTGCTAAGAGACTTAGATTACTGTCTCTATGCCAAAGAAGCACCAAAATATTGGCAACGGGTCATACACCAGCATATTCCTCAAGGCCTTGAGAAAGCGTTTGAGTGAGCAATGTTATTTATGGTTGTCTTCCGACTGGATACTATGAGTTTTTATCTACAATAAAGTATTAAAGAAGAAAATTGGTGAGTGCTGCTCTCTTGCTTCTATATTCAAGAATTATTTGAATGGACTTTCTTTACTTTTTGGAGGAGAGCACCACTACTCCCACGTAACTTGTTTGGTGTCGTGACTCGTGGTGATTGAATTGAAGGGCCGTATGTGATTTGGAGTGGTGCCGCATGTTTTTCTATTACTGGGCCTAAAATTTATGTCATATATATTGTACACTGACCTATTACTGTGACTTTTAAAAATAATTTAAAAATAACGTTGACTGAGGTCAGTTTTAAACCTAACTACAGTGTTGAAGTGATGTGCATTGATGCGCCAGAATCCATCTAAGCAAGTAGATGGTGATCCTGAGAGCTAACCGACCTCCAAGATGTCACTACATATAATAAAAAAATCAATGGTGACCAGCACCTCTGAGCAAGTGCACAACGGCTATAACACAAAATGCAAACATCATGTATTTTTTAGCAGCATTTTGTTGAGATGCAATTTTTTTGCTCTTACATTGGGTCCTTATGGGTAACAGGTGCTACTGTAAGTCATCCATCATAAGGACACATTTAGCATGAACTTTACTGGCATACAAACAGAACACAGATAGGAAACATGTTGTAAACTCCCTCTTATACATAAGGACTTGCTTTATCTTTATTAGTGGTGTGATTTTGTATTTCTCTTCACTTAAGTGCTGTACAGATAATTTCTTAAAAATTACAATGATTATCTCAGAACTAATTAATACTGTAAGTTGCCTTACTAATTGTATATACCTAGCAAAAGATTCTACGTTTTTATACACTCTGAATACTATGACAGTAGGTGGGGACTCTATATTTCTGTGTCCACTCACAGTGATATGGAAACTATCCCTGTTAAGGTCTCTCATATATTACTCAGTTGGAACTGTTGTAATATACAGCACTGTATATTACAACAGTTCCAACTGAGTAATATATGAGAGATCTTAACAAGGATAGTTTCCATATCACTGTGAGTTACATAGTTAAATAGTTTGTAAGGCCAGAAAAAGACAGACATCTTTGCAGTTCAGCCTATTGTTCTGTAGTGTTGATCGAGAGGAAGACAAACACCCCCATGAGGTATAAACCAATTGTCCTCATTTTTGGGAAAATATTCCTCACTGAACCCAATTTGTGAATCGGAATAAATCCCTGAATCAATGACCCTTCTCCAGAATCCTAGTCATTATAACTTGTTATATTATTGAACTCTAGAAATGCATGCAGACCCTTTTTGAATTCTGTTTATTGAACTCACCATGACAATTTTCTCTGGCAGAGAGTTCCGCAGTCTCATTGCTCTTACAGTAAAGATTCCCTTTCTATGTTTATGTAGAAACCACCCTCTTTCCTCCAGGTGTAGAGGATGCCCCCTTGTTCTAGATACAGTCCTGAGTATAAATAGATCTTGGCAGAGCTCTACATTGACCAGAGGTGTAACTTGAAGCTCTGGGGCCCTAGTGCAACAAGGGAAATGGGCCCCCGGGTGCCATGTTCCACTTACAATGCTGGTATCTTCTTATGTGACAGAAGGGCTTTTGGGCCCTCTCAGGCTGCAGGGCCCGGTAGCGACTGCTACCTCTGCACCCACTATAGCTACGCCCCTGATATTGACCTTTAATATATTTATACATATTTACTATGTCCTCCCAAAGACCTCTTTTCTCTAAACTAAATAACCCTAATCTTGCTGATCTTTCTGGGTATTGCAGTCCACCCAGTCATTTTATTACTTTTGTTGCCTGCTTTTGAACCTGTTCAAACAGTTAATAATAATAATAATAACAATAATAATAATAATAATAATAATAATCTTTATTTATATAGCGGCAACATATTCCGCAGCACTTTACAAATTCAAGGGTAAACGTACAGACATTACACATTAAAAGTACTTACAAATGAGACACAAGGTGTGAGGGCCCTGCTCGTGAGAGCTTACAATCTATTAGGGTGTATGGGTGAAACATACGGTAAGAAGTGCCAAGTTTACAATGGTCCAGCCTTGTTTCATAAATAGTGGGTGGTTTACATGAACAATGGATGAACCTGCCACCCAGACTGTACACCTATATACAGATAAGTGCCTGTGAGTGCCCTAGTGTAGGGAGTGATAAATGTGTGTGAGAGCAGTTAGGGATCTTGGTAGGCCAGACTGAGAAGATGTATTTTCAGGGCCCTCTTAAAACTGTGAGGGTTGTGAATGTGTCTGATCGCCCACAGTAGCATATTCCAGAGAATTGGTGCCGCACGTGTGAAATCTTGGAGACGGGCATGGGAGGTTCGGATGATTGATGAGTGTAACCTGATATCAGCAGCAGAGCGGAGAGAGCGGGTCGGGTGGTAGACAGAGACGAGGGAGGAGATGTAGGGGGGGGGGCAGCGTTGTGGAGAGCTTTATGAGTGAGAATGCTGAGTTTATACTGTATCCTGTACTGAATGGGCAACCAGTGCAGTGACTGACACAGGGTAGAGGCGTCAGTATAGCGGCTGGAGAGAAAGATGAGCCTGGCTGCTGCATTCAGGACAGATTGAAGAGGGGAGAGTTTGCAGAGAGGGAGACCGATAAGCAAGGAGTTACAGTAGTCAAGACGAGAAAGAATAAGAGCAGTAATGAGAGTTTGAGTTGTTTCCACGGTGAGAAACGGACGGATTCTGGAGATGTTCTTGAGTTGCAGGCGACAGGAGCGGGAAAGGGATTGGATATATGGGGTGAAGGACAGATCGGAATATAATATAACCCCCAGACAGCACTGTGCCCAAAACTGTCCACAATTTTCCTTTTGTGGTCTGACCAGTTATTTGTATGATGGGAGAACTATGTTCTCATTTTGTGCATCTTTATCCCTTTAAATACATTGCATTATACAATGAAAATATGAAACAAAAATATAAATCAACATTCAAAATGTGCACCTGTTGTATTGAAGCTGTATCAGAACATGTACGATATCTAGAGATCGGCGAATCGATTCTAACGAAGTGGAATTCGTTTAGAATTTCAGGAAAACTTCGGTTCTGAATGAAGTCGAAGTTTGGGGTACTTCGGGTGAACGAAGTGTGCTTTTGATTGATAAAATGGCTGCGAGCACATGGCGCTACATGGGGCAAAGCACTCTGGGAGGAAGAAGGGCATAGCCTGCATGACATGTGCAGAGATGAAGCCAATTAGAGACCGCGGGATTCTGTGACGTCACCGCATTATATAAGTCCGGGCGCGACCGGGGAGCTCATCCCGCTCTCACAGTACTGACCCGGGGAAGGTGCTGCCCGGTTGATTTTTTATAAAAGAACTGATTTTTTTTCGCGATTTTTGTGGGGTGTCTCGCTTGTCTCGAGATGCTTCTCAAATTTTCTATTTTTTGATTTTTTGGTGTATTGTATTTTGAAGTCCAGTTGGAAATTTTAAATGTTAATGCTATCGGCTCACAGCACATTAAATTTATCCAAGGGGCATCTAACCCATTTCCCTGTTGTATTCATTTAAAGAAAAAGGTTTTTTAAAAAATACAAATACCATTTCATTTTTTGGTTCTCCAATTTCTTTTGGGCCAATTTACATCCGGGGGTTAAGGGAAGCATTGTTCGGTTTGCTGTTGTGACTCCAAAAAAACCCTTTTTCCCCCCCAAAAAAATCCCAATTTTCCTGTACCATAATTCACAAACAAAGGTTATTACAATTTTTTCTCTTGTTGTGTAGCGTGAAAACAGGGCAATTGTAACCACTACAAAGCTAGTTTTTCCCTCCCTTGCTCAATTCTTTTGCCCCAAATTTCACCCAGGGGTTAAAAAAGCGTTTGTTTGCTGCTGTTTGTGAACTCCAAAAAACCCTTTTCTTTTTTTCCGCCAAAAAAAAACAATTTTCCTGGAGCTTTAATTTCCCAAAAGGAAGGGTTTTTTTAAAAAATTTTTTTTTCTTGTTGTGTAGCGTGGGAAAAAAAACGAAATTTGAAAAACCGCACCAAAGTAGTATTTTTCCGGGGTTCCCTCAATTTTTTATTGCGCAATTTACATCCGGGGGGTTAAATTTAAAAAGCTTTTGGCTGTTTGCTGTTGGCTCCAAAAAAAACCCCCCCCCCCCTTTTTCACCGCCCAAAAAAAAAAATTTTTCCCTGTAGCTTTAATTCACAAACAAAGGGTTTAAATTACAATTTTTTCTCTTGTTGTTTTAGCGTAGAAAACAGGGCAATTGTAACACGCAAACAAAGCTAGTATTTTCCCGGTTTGCTCAATTCTTTTGCGCATTTTTCATTGGGGGTTAATTAACCCTTTTTTCTGCTGTTTTTGTGACCCCAAAGAAACCACCCTTTTTCCCCCAAAAAAATACAATTTTCCTGGAGCAAAAATTCCCCAAGCAAAGGGTTTAAAATTACAATTTTTTCTCTTTTTGGGTGTGCTTTTAAAAAAAACACGCAATTTTTAAAAGTTTCCAAAAGTAGTAGTTTCGGCTGCTAAAATTTATTGGAAAAATTTACATCCCAGGGGGGGGAAAATTTTAAGGTTTTTCTGCTGCTGTTGCGAACTCCAAGAAAAGTCTTTTTCACCCCCCAAAAAAAAAAATTTTCCCCTGTACCCCAAAATTTTAAAAACGAAGGTTAATTCCAATTTTTTTCTTTTTTGTGTACCCGTAGAAAACTTGCAATTGTAACCCCGCTACAAAGTATTTGTTTCGGTTGGCTAAATTTCTTTTGCCCCGGTTTAAACATTCAGGGGTTAATTAAGCTTTGTTCTGCTTCTGTTGTGACCCCAAAAAACCCCTTTCTTTTTCACCGCCAAAAAAAAAAAATTTTCCCCGGGTTGCATTTTTCACAAGCGAAGTTTAAATTAAATTTTTTCTTTGTTGTGTAGCGTGGGAAAACAGGGAAATTTTTAACACGCTACAAAGCTAGTATTTTCCCGGGCCCCTGCTAATTTTTTTGGGCCCCAATTTTACACCCGGGGGTTTAATTTAAAGCGTTTTTCTGCCGCTGTTGTGACCCCAAAAAACCCGTTTTTTTTCCCCCGAAAAAAAAATAAATTTTTTCCTGAAAGCATAAATTCCAAAAAAGGGGTTAATTACAATTTTTTTCTTGTTGTGTAGCGTAGAAAAACAGCTTTGGGAACCAACGCTAAAAAGCTATAGTTTGGGGGTGCCCCCAATTCTTTTGCGAAATTTTAAATTTCCAGGGGTTTTTTTAAAGCGTTGTTCTGCTGCTGTTGTGATTCAAAAAACCTCTTTTTCCCCGCCAAAAAATAAAATTTTTTTCGGTTGAATAATTACAATGGAAAGGGTTAATTTCAATTTTTTTCTTGTTGGGTAGCGTAGAAAACACGCAATTGTAAAACGCTACCAAAGCTGGGTTATTTTTCCGGTGTTTCAATTCTTTGGGGGAAAGTTTTCATCCGGGGGTTTAAATTTTAAGCGTTGTTCTGCTTTTTAACCCCAAAGGGAAACCCTTTTTTTTTACCGCCAAAAAATAAATTTTCCTGTAGCATAATTAAAAACCGAAGGTTAAAATTAAAATTTTTTCTTTTTATTCAGTAAAAACCCCAAAAATTTTGTAAAGGACAAAACAAGTCAATTTTTCCTGCCCATTTGGGGGAGGCAATTTATATCCAAGGGTTAACCCCCAAACTTCTTAGTGGTTCCCTTTTTGGGTCAAATTAAAAGGGGGTGTATTTTATCAATACAGGAATTTTTTCATCAAAAAAAATGTTTTTTAATTTTAGAACAAAAAAAGTATGTCAGACAGAAAAGGTGGCAGGCTCTTTTTCCCCCGCGAGTGGCAGAGGCACAAACATTTCCCGGAGCAGGTGAGCCCAGCAAGGGGGCGTCGCAGCAGGGGGGCACTCGGGGGGGGCCCAAACTTTCCGCTGGTCATCTAGCGGCCGTGTTTGCTTGGGAACCCAATGGTTCTTGATTGGTTGTTGGTTTATCCCCTTCCTCCCGATTAATTTTGCAAACCCCCGCCAAGGGGTCGCGGAGAACGTCAGACCAACCCTTTAGGGAAAGGCCGGGGGGGTCAGCGGCCCTCACCGTCCCCAACGCGCCCCTTTGTCCCAAAACCCGGGTTTCCCTCGCCCGAGATCTTTCTTTTGGGGGTTTGGGCTCCCCAAAAAGGCCCCCAAAAAAAATTTTTATTTTCGGGGGGGGGGATTTTTTTTTTTTTAACCAAAAAATTTTAGGGGGGGCAGTAGCAGTACTTGGCGTAAGAAAAGGGGGCAATATTCCCCCCTTCTTGCAGTGGCGGGGAAAAAAATTTTGATGTTGGGCAGTGGCATAGGAGGTCATGTTGGGGAAGGGGGGCCCGCCTCTGCATACCAAAAACCGGTGTTTTGGGAAAAGCCCGTGACGATGAAAAAAAATTTTGATGTGATGTAGCCGGGCCGCCCTTTTGGGGGCCGGGGGGGGGGCAAGGGCTTTCCTCATCGTCAGGGAGAAGGAAGGGGGGGCGGGTTTTCGGGTCAGGCAGCCAGCCCAAATGGGGTTTGTGTGGGGGTTTAGTAGCGAAAGGGTAGCAGCAGTTGGGGGGGTCGGGGAGGAAGCGGCCAAGGGGTAAAAAACCCACTTTTTCAGGTCCACAAAGAGGGGGCCCCAAAGGGGGTCAGCGAGGGAGCCGGCGGCAGTAGTCACTATGGGAGCGGGGGCGGTTAAAAACGTTCCGGGCGGTGTGGCAGTTCCCTTTTCTAAGACCCGGGGGAGCCGAATAGGGGGATTGTAGAATCTGTAAGCAGGAAAAATGAAACGTGGCCCCGGGAGGGTAACGTTGGCCCCCACGGCCCCGCGTCAACCCCATGCAGCGTCACCATCCGGTGGCCCGGGGGGAAAAGTGGCTCAGATGTTTGGGGGTCCCTTTCCCGCCGCCCGCGCAAAGCTGCGAGCAGAAGGGGGCCCCGTGGCACGCCCGGGGCCCTTTGCAGCCGGCAAGGCTCCACCACCTCTGCAGGGGGGAGCCCGTTTCTCTTTGGGCAAAAATTACCCTTCCCGATGCTCCTGGGTCCCCGCTATCATGGCGCCAGCCCGTCCCTTGGGGGAGGCGATTGGGAAAGGACAACAGTTTGGTCCAAACCCTCCTAAGGGGGGAGGGGAGCGACTGTTTTTCCTGTCCAAGGGTTTTTGGTACTGCAAATCCCTCCCCTTTTCCAAAAAGGGGGCTCTGCCCCCGTTCAGAGAACTAATGGCTTGTTTCCGAAAAACCCAGATGGAGAGTTCCAACCGTAATTTTTTTTTCCCAAAAAGGCGGGACCGCACTTCTTTAAAAAAAGTAGAAAAAGGGGGTTTGGGGCCCGGGCCTTAAGTTATCGGTTTTTTTCCCAAGGGGGCACGGCGCGGGGGACGTCCCGGGCGGAACTACGGTCAGGGGAAATACCTTTTTCCTTTTTCGGGGCCCCCTGGGTGAATGTGCTTCCGGCCCAAGGCACACCCAAAAAATTGGACGGAGACGCCGCTTTTTTCCTTTCCCCGGGTTTTCAAACTGCTGCTCCTGCGCCAATGTCCGTCCTCCTCCCCCCCCACCCCACCATCTCCACACCCCCACCAAAATTTCTGCTCCATAAAACCCCCAATTTTGTAAAGGGGGCAGCGGTTTTTCTCGCAGGGTTTTTCTTGGGTTGCCTCGGCGAACGAAGGGAAACAGGGGAGGGAAAATTTCTCGGGGTCAGCAGCAAGAAATTGATTTGTGGCTTTCTCCGCGGGGGAACTGAAATCGGAACCATGGTGAAAAGGAAAAAATGGGGGAACATGGTGGGCCGCGCTGCCCCAAAGAAAGGGGGGATGGGCCATGCGCCCCCGCATGGGCAAAGGTTCAATCTGGTTGTGAAAAGGTTTCCCCCGAAGTTGCCCCGACTTTAGCAGATTTTTGAAAATGGGCCCGGGAAAATGTCCCGGCACTTTTTTCCATTTGTTTCAAAGCTTTTGGAAAACCCCCCTCGGGGTTGGGAGCGGCAGGGAAAGGCCTCCCCCAATCACATCTGATATGCGATTTTTTCCCCCGTTGGAATTCCAGCCCGCACATGGGTTTGGGCCGGGCTGTTTGAACAGGGAAAGGCCCTTAAAAGATTTTTTTATGATCCGGGCAGAAGTATCCCTGTGTAACTCTGTGTCAGCCCCGTGGCAGCCATGCGTGACACCCCCCCGTTTGTTTTAGGCCATTCAGGGGAAAGGCCCACCCTTATTTGGGCAGTGCCAGGCTACGGGATGAAAAAAAAGTCATTCCCTGTTTTATTTCCCGGAACAGAAATTTTGAAAAAATTCCCGTTGGGCAGGGGCTGGGAGTGGGGGACTTTCATCTCGGGCAACCCTGAGTCCGGTGGGGATGAAATGGGGGGAGGAGGAGGGGGTCATTGGAGTGAAGAAATTTTTCTGGTTTAAAGGAAGGTGGATTTTCTTTCCCAGGTGACAAGAGAGGAGGAGGGAGGGCGGCTGGAGGAGGTAGTGGGGGATGGGGGAAAACGAAAGGAGATGGGGCCCCCAAAACCCCGGGCAGTATTTCCAGTGGAAAAAGGAGGCAGGGAGCCCCTCGGAGTCACTTTTGCAGATGGGCCCCCAGCATGCTTATTTGCCTGGCTAGTGATAAAACCGAATAGTCTGCCCTCCGGGTTTGAGGGATGAATTTTTGGCTTCCACCCTTTTTGAACCCCCCGTACCCCGGGCCAAAAAGGGGAGCCTTTTTCCCAAACTATTGAGGGAAGGACAAAATTTAAATACTATAGGGAAAAACCTCCGTAATCAGGGTTTGGGCCCCTGCCCATGTGCGGGGTGTTTCCCCCCTCTGACAATGTCTTTACCCCGGGGGGTTCCCCAGCGTTACGTTTCTGCCCGCCCCGGTGCTGGGGAAAAGGGGGGGGGGTTTGGGGCGAGTACCCGCCCCCATCAGAGTAACCCTTTAAATCTGGAGTCCCCCTGAAAGAGCGCTTCCTTTACCCGCCCCAGTGAGGGGGGTAGTCGCCCGCCAAGCAGCGAGCAGGACCTGGAAACAGTCCCTGAACCAAAAAGGTGGTGGGCCCCACTGGACAAGCACTTTTTCCACCCCAGGGTTTGAAGGGTTTCCGCTGGGTTCTTTGGGGAGCCAAAAAATGGAATGGGGTTTGGCCCCAACTTGGCCCAGGGTTTTCAGTGGAGAAGCTGTCCTGCCCCCAGTTTGTGTGGGGGTTTTAAAAGGGGTGGGTTTAGTTGGGGGGGGGGGGCCCTCGTTGGGCCCCAAGGGGAACCCCCTTGTCCCCGGGAAAGTGGAACGGGTGACCCCTTTTTTCAAAAAGGGTTTAGGCCCTGGGTCGGCCACGATTTCCCACACAACCCAATTTCCTTAGGGGGTCAGGGGCTTTCTCAGCCATGACACCCCAAAAATGGGGAGAAAAGAGTTTTGGGTTCCCCAAATACCTGCCCCAGTCACTATTCTCATGCCGCCCCCCGATGATTTCCCCACATCTGCTGAAATTTCTTTCCTCTGCCAACAACCCCCTCTTTACCAAAGGGGCCCGGAAATTTCACCCAAACCCCCACCCCTGTGTCATTGTGCCCCTTGGGTTTTTTATGAAAAAAACCCCCCATGTGCTGCTGTTTGGGTGGGTGCCTGACCCCCACACTGTGTCATTGTCCCCTCTTGGCCTACTTCTGTTTTTTCCACTCCCGAATGTTTATTGTGCCACTGTTGGGCCCCTTTCTGTTTTTCTGTGGCTGGCTGCCGTGTCCTACACACGGGGTTTATTTTTGCCCCTGTGGGCCCACTCCTGTTTTTGCCAAACCCCCAGAATGTGATTTTGCCACTTGTCTGACCTCATTTCCCTCCTTGTTTGGGTGCTGCCGTGGCCCCACACACGGGGTCATTGTCCCACTTGTGGCGTACTCCTGTTTTTTTCCACCTCCAGAATGTGATTGTGCCCCTGTCTGCCTCATGCTGTCCCGTGGCTGTGCCGGGACCTACACACTGTGTCATTGTCCCACTCGGGGGCCCCAATCCTGGTTTTTTTTCCCCCTCCAGAATTTTCATTTTGCCTGACCCAAGCTGCTGCCCGGGGGGGGACCTACAAAACTGTGGGCATTTTTGGGGACTGCCTGACCCTTTATGCTGCTGCGGGGGTGGGCCTACACACTGTGTCATTTTGCCACTGTCTGAAATCATTTGCTGCTGTGGCTGTGGGCCCGTGACCTCAAAACTGTGTCCTTTTTGCCACGTCTGACCCCCCAAAGCCCGCTGGGTGTGGGTGCTGCCGTTTACCTACACACTTGTCATTGTGCCAATGTCTGACCTCTTTCTGTTCCCGTGGCTGCTTTCCGTGACCTAACACTTTGTCATTGTCCCCCCTCTGTGGCCTTCTCGTTTTTGCCCCCTTCCAGAAAAATCTTTTTGCCACTGTCTGACCTCATGTGTGTTGTGGCGCTGCCGTGAACCCACACACTCTGTCATGGTGCCCAAAATGGGCTGACCTTTATGCTGTTTCTGTGGGTGCTGCCGTGACCCCACACTGTGTTCCCTTGTGCCCTGGGCTGAACCCCATGGCTTTCCCGTGGCTTTCCCGCCGGGGACCTACACACTGTGTAAATTTTGCCCCTCTCTGACCTCATGTGCTGTGCCGTGACTACACACTGTTTTCATTGTCCCACTCTTTTCCCGGGGCCCCTTTCCTTGTTTTTGCCCCCTCCAGAATGTGATTGTGCCCCCCTGTCTGACCTCATGCTGTTCCCGTGGCTTGCGCCCTGACCTACAAAACTTTTTGTCCCCTTTGGTGCCCACCCCCGTCTTTACCCTCCCAAAAGCCCCTTTTTCCCCCCTGTTTTTTGGGGTTTTTTTGCCGTTTTCCCGGCCCCTACCACAATGTTCATTGTCCCCAACCTCTTTTTGGCCTACCCCCCTGTTTTTGCCACGCTCCAGGGGGGTTTTCCTTGGGTGCCCACCTTTTTGGCTGACCTCATTTTCTGCTTTTTCGTGGACCTTTCACACTGTGTCTTGTGTGCTCCACCCTTTTGGTCCCTTTTAACCCTCATTGCTTTCTGCTGCCCCCTTTGCCAAACCCCCCCCCTACACACTGTGTCATTGGGGCCCCTTCTGACATTTTATGACCCCGTGGGGTTGGCTTTTTTCCCCGCCCGGTGGCCTTACCCACCACTGTGTCATTTTGTTTTCCCCCCTTGGGGGCCTGACCTTCCCAATTTGCCCCGCTGCTGTGGTCTTTGGGTGCTGGTTTACCTACCCCACTGTGTCATTTTGTTGGCCCCCCCTGTCTGGGAAAAACCTTTTATTTTCCCGCTGCCCCGTGGCTGGGGTGCCGTGACCTACCCACTGGGGTTTTTTCCCCCTGTTTCCCAACTGTCTTTCCTTCCATTGGCTGGTTTTCTTATGGCCTTTTTGCCCGCCGTGAACCTAGGGGGCAAAATGTTTATTGTGCCACTCTGTGACCTATTCCTGTTTTTGCCACCTCCGGGAAAGGGCATTGTGCCCTGTCTGGCCTCATTTCTGTTCCCGTGGCTGCTGCCGGAACCCACACACTGTGTCATTGTGCCACTTTCTGGGCCTCATGCTGCTGCTGGGGCTGTTTTCCGGACCTACACACTTTTCATTGTGCCACTGTCTGACCCCAGGTGGGGGGTTTCCGGGGACCTTTAAACCCCTGTGTTTATTGTGCCACTTTTCCTTTAACCCCATTTTCTTTTTTTCCCTTGCTTTTGGCTTGGGTGGGGCCCTGGGGCCCACACACTTGTTTTGGGGCCCTGTCTGACCTCAGGGTGCTTTCTTTTTGGCTGCCCTTTCTGTGGAAACCTTTAAAAACTGTGTCATTGGGCCACTGTCTGAACCCCTTTTGGGGCGGTTGGGTGCGCTGTGGGCCTTCAACTGTGTCATTGTGCCACTGTCTGACCTCATGCTGCTGCTGTGGCTGCTGGGCCGGGGGCCCCCGCCTGTGTCCCTTGTGCCACTGTCTGACCTCATGCTGCTGGGGGGGTGGCTGCTCCGTGACCTAGACCCCTTTTTGCATTTGCCACTCTGTGACCTATTCCTGTTTTTGCCCCCTCCAGAATGGCTTGTGCCCCTGTCTGCCTATGCTGTTTTGGGGTGCTGCCGTGAAATTTTTCACTGTGTCATTTTCCCCTTTCTGACCTCATTTTGCTGCTGGGGGCTTTCTCCGTGACCTACCACTGTCATTGTGCCCCTGTCTGACCCTTTATGCTGCGCTGTGGGGTGCTGCTGTGCCCTCCACACTGTGTCCTTTTTGCCCCTCTGTGGCCTATTTCCCGTTTTTTGCCAAACCCCCAGGGAAAGTCATTGTGCCAACTGTCCCGACCTTTATGCTGCTTTCTGGGCCCTGACCTCCCCCACTGGGGTTTATTGTCCCCCTCTGTGGCCTAATCTGTGGCCCCTTTTCCTTTTTTTGCCACCCCAGAAAGTTTATTTTGTCACTTTTCTGACCCCAAGTTTCTGTGGCTGCCGCCGTCACCTCCCACCCTGTCAGATGTTGCCCCCTTTTGGGCCCCCCAGCTTGTTTTTTTTTCCCGCTTTTCGCTTTGCATTACTTTAATCGGCTACATTCCCCCCTTTAGTTTTTTGGTTTAGTTTTGCCCTTTAAGTGGCCCCGGGAAATTTAATAGTGAAGCGGAAATTTTAAAAAAAAGAGCGGCGGGCGGGCATGTGCGGTCTTACTAAAACACAAAAATTGTATGAAAACCAAACCAAGCTCCCTCTGCATTTTTTAAGGGATGGCAAAAAGTTCTACAGCCCCCCTGCGGCTTGTGCAGCCCGGGAAAAGCTGTTTTTTAACGTGATTTGTGCCGAAATAATTCGGAAAAGAAATTTTTTTTTGCCCAGAAATTCGGCGAAGTTTAAAAGAAACGGGAAATTTTGGGGAAATTCGCCCAAAACTCTAAAAGAAACAAAAAAATTCCCAAGGGGTGGGGAAAATTGGCACTGAGATTCTGGGCAAATAGGGGAAAAATTGGATTCTTTTCCCTTTAACCTGAAAAAAACAGGGGAGTTTTGGAATTTTTTATATGCTCTGGTGGTTTGATTTTCTTTGCTTTATATTAAATGATTTTTGATTACTGGGGTCTGAAACTAGAAAAGGTGCTGAAGTCCCCTATCAGTTTTTAAATTTTTTTGTTTTTCTAAAAAAAAAAAATACCCGGGAAAAAGGGTTGGAGGGTTTAATTTTCCCCCCTGTGATCTTAGGATTTGTAGTCTGTAAAACTGTAAACATCTTTATTAAAATGTAACATGAAGACATGTTCCCCGTGGTTAAAAGCCATCCTTATAATGGATCAGCACTTTTCCATCCTTTACCCAAAAAATTTTGGGGGGGTTTGTAGCATCTGGCCTTGTTTCATTGCCATTTGCTTGGGAAAGGGATTGTCTAGATGAGGGCAAACTCCGGTTTTTTTGAGTAATTTAAAATTTTTGGGCTTTTTAAAATAAGGGTTTTTTAAAAATCGTTTCAGAGAAATGCAGCCGAGTGAATTGCAGAAACAGGAGAGAATTATTATATACATTGTACTTCCACAATAACAACGTGCACTGTGTAAGATGGATATCAGGAAGGCATGCATCAGGTAGTTGAGAAGGTGTTTATGTGGATTGAAAACATGGAGTAACTATCAATTGTATTCTGTTGTAGCTTGTATATTTGTTTTTATTATACATTGTGTGTCACAGTTTCACTTTAAGAGTTCCATCTTCATCTTTATCAACATCATTATATTATTAAAAGGGTTGTCTCACTACAAGGATTATGTTTTATGTTAAAGATCTTGCAAAAACAAGTCACTTTGCAATATATGTCCATTACAAGTATCCTACCTATTCTGCTATATCCCCTCTCAGCTCCCTCCTGAGAAGGGCTTATAACCTTATTTGTATCAAAGAAGGGAAAGAGTGGAAGTGTGCATTTAATACCCCCGAGGGCCATTTTGCACATCTGGTTATGCTTTTTGGGTTGTGCAATGCTCCCACAGTCTTCCAGAACCTGGTAAATGATGTTTTTCAAGAACTCATTGGTCGTAGTATGATTTTTTACCTGGATGACATTTGATTTTATTCGTTAAACGTGTGGGGCTAGTCTTCCAAATCTTGAAGGTAAATAATTTGTTTGTCAAATTCGTGAAATATGTTTTCAGGGTACAGGAGGTACCATTGCAGGGATCGATCGGGACTCCTACCGAGTTTCATATGGAGACCGGTAAGGGTCAGCCACTTCTCGAGCGGTCAGTCCTGCCTCCCTAAAGCCTTACAGCGGTTACTAGGGATTGCTAATTATTATTGAAAATGTATTCGTAATTTTTCTGTTCTTGTTCGGCTATTGACTGATATGACAAAAAGGGGGTCAATATCAGTAACTGGCAAACTGAGGCCTGAATTCATTTCCCGTTTCTGGGGAGCTCTCTGTAAGGCTCTGAGTATCACCCTGTCCTTCTCCTCTGCCTTCCACCCCATGGCTAATGGGAAACGGAGAGGGTGAATCAAACTGTTATGCAAAAACTCTGTTGTTTTGTAAAATACTTACCTTTGGTTGAATTCGCTATTAATAATCAGGATAGTAACTTGTCTGGTATTTCTCCGTTTTACTGCAATTATGGTTTTCACCCGTGACATGCATCATTATTCAGCGCTACTTCTGATCATAGTTCGGTGTATGTTATCGTTAATGATCTGTGCACAGATAAGAAGAACTTGTTTAATGCCTAGAACATCCAAAAGAAAAAGAGTGATAAGAGGCGTCTTTGTTCTAGAGGGTTTACTGTTGGGGATAAGGTATGGTTGTCCATCCGAAATCTTCATTTAAAGGTCCCCACTGGTAAGCTTGCTCTTTAATTTGTGGGCCTTTATGTAATTCTAGAGGTAATTAATCCAGTGGCCTACCGTCTCAAGTTACCCTCTGGTTTCTGCATACATAACGTGTTCCATTGTTCACACTTGAAAAGGTTCATTCCGTCTGCGATTCCACCCTCTAAACCCACTCCTCCAATTAGAATAGAGGGGAAGTTGGAGTATGAAGTCGCTCGATTTGATGACACTCGCAAAGTTCAAAGGTCTTTGCAGTACCTAGTATACTGGAAGGGATATGGTCCTGAAGAGAGTTCGTGGGTTCCAGATAGATCCATACATGCGGAATTCCTTATCGAGGAATTTCATGACTCTCACCCAGACAAACCCAAACTAGGTGAGGGTCCGGTGGCCCCTCCTAAAAAGACGGTACTGTCAGGACCCACTTACCTGGTCAATCTCCTGCTTGTGTGAAGCAATGCTCTGCACAGGTTAATTTACCTGGCCTGTGTCCACACCCTGGGAGAGGCTCTTGCTCATGAGCTCAAGAGTGACAGCTCTACAGCCACTCTGAACAGAGGGTGTGTCACACAGGCCAATAGGAGGGCCCGGACACCGCACCAATGAGCTACAGGAGAGGTGTCCGGACACGCCATTTAAACCTCCTCAATTCCTTTCTACATTGCCTATGAAAGCTTCTAGCTGCTCTTTTCATCTGCTTTCTGTATTGTGCAGGACACCAGACCTTTGCTTGTGTTTGTGACTTCGGCTTGTCTCCTGATTCTGTACCTCGCTCCTGAAAGTGTTCTGACCACTGGTTTGTTTTCTGCTATTTCTTCTGCCTTCTGATTCTTGGCCTGACATACCTGTACTATTGCTGACCCGGACTGAGCGACCATGCTTTCACCTGACGGCCCTGCACTTTGTAGCATAGGGGCTACTGCCCAGTTGGGGTCTGTCATCTAGGGAAGCACGCAAAGTAGGCAGGGACAGTGGGCTGGGTTGCAGTCAGGGACCACTGCACCTCCTTTGACGTGCCAACAAATGTATTTTACTTCATATAAAACAGACAACACATTTCTTATCAGATTTGACGAAGTATCTACGTTGATCCAAAATGCATTGCCTGTTTTATGTGAGATAAAATACATTTATCCTTACCTTGGAGTAATCAGCACTTCAATTACCATGGTATCAAGTCTAATCAACAGCCAGTTTAGATTGAGAGTTGTTTTGCAACTCTTCACAATACAGAATTTCTTTACTTCATACATATCATATATTTGCAGTCTGCCACAAGAGGCTGTGACTCTTAGGATCTCCACACATTACCTGGTAAAACTGGTAGTTTGCAGTACAGGGAGTTGTGCCTCCATACTTTAAAAGGTGGGCAGAAGCCTGTTATCTACTAATTACCCTTTACTATCTTTGGTAATATAGGAGGGAGCAATTTTCATTTTGTTCTTTTCAATTTTCTAAGGCTGAATAAAGACATAAGACCATCCAGTTCAGCCCCTTTTTCTCCAATGATTAGAAAACACAATATTTTAATAAATCTACTATATACCTGATCACCAACATGTTTGTTGGGTCTTGCTACATTCTTCTGGGATTGATCGATAGGTACATTTTTGCCAAGAAACTGATCTCACCCAACACTTATCAGGCTGGCAGCAGATGTCCGCTACTCTTGTCAAAAGAAATTTGGATGAATAACAAGATGGTTGTAGTGACCCTTAATCATTAGAAATAATACTATATGATTCCTGAGTCCAATAATCTATCATTCTACACCAGTATTTTTCTAAGCATTGTCAGACAGCTAAAAACCATGTTTTCTATTCGTGCCAAATAATGCTTTTTCTCAAAAAGTTTAGATTTGGTTTTCAGCCCCCTTTTTTGAAAGCCGCTATTGTTTTTAGACCAGTAAGCTTTGATCACAGCGGAAAACAGATGGCTGTGGAGTTATTAACATATCTCTGTGGTAGCAGCTCCTGGAATAAAATGCCCATGTGTGCTGAAACTTTATAATGCAGAGGCAATGGGAATATTTGTCTTTATTCCATTATCAGTCAGATGTTGTCTTTAACCATTTAATTAGGATGGTCATGTGGATGCTCGCTTTAAATTATTGCAGAAAACGATGGCCTTTGAAGCAAAAGAAACCCTCACAGCTGGCAGATTTTGATAAATGCACAGGATCATCTTTGTTCCTATTTCCCTGAATGCCTTAGAATGGAATTTTCATCACAGTGGGGTATAAATTGATAGAGAATCACAGGGTAGAATTACACTTATTGTTTTATTTTGATCGAAATCCTATTTAAACTTGAATTAAAAACCCTACATAATACAGTACAATAATATTATATTTCAGGCATTCTGTGGGAAGTGGTATATGTAGGGGAACGTACTTGGGGGTATTTTGTACTAAAACCACTGTCGTAAAGATGGTTTAAACTAGCTCTGTTTTCTACTACTGTATGTAGGGGGTGCCATATTATAGTTGTTGGGCTGGGATGCATGCGCAGCCCCTAAAGGTATGCGCCCCTCTTGGGGGCGATGTGTTTCATTTTTTTGGGTTGATATTGTAGTCTGTCTTTCTGCTAGCATTTAGAAACTGTCTATGCACATAAATAAGAAATATGGTGTAAAGCCTTTAAAGTAATAATTTTTGGTTTTAAAAAGCAGCGTATCCGGGACAAGTACCGAATAAATTTTCCCCCTGTACTTTGCCCCCCTTAAATTTTTTTTTTTTGGGTTTTTCCTTATTAGTTGTCTACATTTTGCTAATGTCATGATTTTGAGCATGTAAACATCTGTTTTAACCTACTTGTTTCTATGCAGTGGATGTGATACTGTGTGAAGCAATATTTATTTATTTTTTATGTATATAGACCATTTTTATTCCCAACGCTGTAAAGAGGGTTTTATTATTCATTGGTCCTGTCTAAATTGGGACATTCTAAATTCCAGATTAATTAGCACATTTTTGGAGTGAGAAAAAAAGGAAACCCATGAAGAACATACAAACACCTTGCAGATGTTGTCCTTGGTGGGATTTAACCAGAACCCAGTGCTCCAAAGGGAACAGTGTAACCCCAAAATACTGTTCAATCTTGAATGCAAGCCTAGTGCCCCTGGTTTGTTTTTGGCGGTGGGGAGCTGTCCACTTTAACGTATTTGGGCCCCCCTCATGACCTTTGTAGTGAGCGACTCTCAACAATGGCATGTGGATGCTCCGCATATTACATCACGATTCACAATGGCGGGTTTGTCCCTACGATAGACTTCACGGAAAAGTCCACGGATCAGTTTCAGAAATACGCTACCCCTTGGCCCGAAAAAAAATTAAAATCCCTTTTTCAACTCTGGTAAAAATCCCCTTTTCCCAAAGACGGCAATGGTTTTTTAGTATTTTTTAAGGGATGCATCCTGTGGGGCTACTGAACTCAAAACCCCCTGGAAAATTTTTGATCCAAAAGTCTTTTGTTTTTATTTTATTATGTGATGTAAAACTTCCTTTTGTCTCCCCCCTCTGCTGGGCTAGAGGGCTTTTAGTTCCTTTTTTTTTACTTTGCTTCTTTCCCTGTCTACCCTCACCCCTTGTTTTTTGCACTGATAGCCTGAAACGCATTGAATTGCTTTAAAAATTAGACCCTTGTTATTCACTGACCGTGGTCATTCTTGTTATTTCCATGAAGTGTGATGACATAAAGTGTGCTGCAGAATTAATACCAGGAATGAACAAGGAATGATTTTTAGGTAATCACTAATCTTTTCTGTTATCTATTAACACAAGCACCCAATGTGCACTACATTGCAACTATAGTCACTGCCTCCTTATTCCTCAAGCTTCTTGACTCAGGCACCTACACTGCGCAATGATTTCCTTATCTTCCCATCTGTTTAACCTCCCATCTGACTTCTACTGTTCACTTCTTACACAGCATTAAGACTTTCCTCTCAAAACCCACACAACCCTCTTATGCTCTATCCCACTCACATCTACTTACACTCTCCCTGTTTCTCCTTGCTGCTGTGGACATATCTTCAAATCCCAGGTCCTTTCAGCACATCTCCACATTTTTTCACCCTTCCCCAACAGACTAAACCAGCACAAACTGTTGAGACCTGTTAAGCCACAAACCCATTACCCTCACCCCCACCATCCCAATACCTCTCTGGAGCTCTTTGAATGCACGTTCTGTGTGCAACAAACTTCGAGATCCATGACCTTTTCATCTCTTGCAACCTCTCCTTCCTTGGTCTAACAGAAACCTGGCTGATGTCTTCTGACACAAACTCTCCAGCTGCACTCTCTTACACTAGGGTTCCATTTATCCACACCCCCATCCTGGCAGCAAGCGTGGTGGAGCTGTTGGCCTTCTCCTGTCAGATAACTGCTCCTTTGTCGTGATTCCACCTATACCTTCCCTCACTCTCTCCTTTTTTGAGGTGCACTCTGTCCACATCTATTTCCCCTCCAATCTCTAGGTGGCTTTCATATACTGACTGTCTAGCCACACAACAGACTTTTTCGACCCCTTCACCATCTGCCTTCTGCACTTTCTATCTGCTGACATCTCCACTACCAATATGGGAGACTTTAACATCCCCATTGACGCACACACAACTCAGTTGCCACCAAGCAAATATCATTTTCCTCCTCCTTTGGACTCACAGTGGTCCTCTGGAGCTACTCACACAAAGAGACACATTCTGGATCTCATCTTCTCCCGTCTATGCACCCTAGCTAACATCTCAAACTCTATTCTTCCCTTATCAAACCATAATTTGCTTACTTTATTTCCGCTCCTCCTATCATCTGTTACTCCAGAACAGGGACTGGCACACCCTCACAGTACCCTCTAAAGTTTTTATCCCCAAACTCTCTTTCTCTCTTCTATGTCTCTGCAGCATATCCGCACTTCGTGACACTGGCACAGCCAAAAAGGTTCTACAACACCACAATCTTCTCTCACACATAGCAGACAAAAAAACTGAGGCAAGAAAACCATCTTCAAAGAAAGACTCCTCAACTTCAAGTCTGCACTTTCATCTGCAAAACAGGATTATTGTGCCTCTCTTATATTTTCTCTATCTCACAACACTAAACATTTATTACATACTTTAAATTTCCTACTCAATCCCCGTCTACCCTCTCAATCCGCTCTAATCTCAGTTGAAGATTTTGCCACACCCTTCAAAAACAAGATCAACACCATTAGAGAGCTTCTGCCTACAGTTCCTACAACATGTCTGTGCATCTGCACAGTGCTCTTCTCCTATAACCCGCCTTGCCACTATCACTTGCAACACACTTTCCACAAATGAAAATGATAGATACACCAGCTCACCAATCTGTAGATGCATGGACTTTGCAGGATTGCAATATTCAAAATGTAAAGAAGAGATGTCCAGTGTCTTAAAAAGCCATTTACTTTATTTAGACAACATCATGCCATGAGTAAGGGCCAGTGAGGCCTGAAACACGTTGGCGTGTTTCTGTGTGTTTGATCGATGTTGTTGCATTTTGTTGTCTAAATAAAGTAAATGGCTTTTTAAGACGCTGAACATCTCTTCTCTACACTTTCCACACTACTCTCCAAATCTGACTTCACTACCTGACCTCTCGACCTCATGCCATCCTAACTAATCCCCAACCTTAATACTGTGATCCCATCCCTAAACCATATATTCAACCTTTCTCTGGCATCTTCCCCTCCTCCATCAAACATGCAACAGTCACACCTATTCTCAAGAAGTCCATTCTCAACCCCTGCATCTATCATCCCTTCTCTCTGCTACCATTTGCTTCAAAACTCCTTAAACAGCAAGTCTATCTTGAACTGCATTCCCATCTTTCATTTAACTAATTTCTTGACTCAATGCAATCTAGTTTCTGACCTCAAAACAACTGAAACTGCCCTAACTAAAGTTGCCAATGACTTGTTTACCACAAAAGCCTCACACCACTATTCTGTGCTCCTCCTCCTAAATCTGTCCTCTGCATTTGATACAGTTGATCACTAAATACTCTTACAAATTCTCTCTTCCCTTGGCATCACGGACTTGACTCTTTCTTGGATCTCCTCTTACCTCTGTGATCGGACATTCTCTGTCTCTCACTCCACCTCTTCCCCTCACCCTATTCTGTTGTGGTCCCCCAAAGGTCAGTCCTGGGCCCACTACTCTTCTCTCTCTAAATACTTGGGTCTGTGAACTCATAGCATCAAATGGCTTCCAGTACCACTTGTATGCTGACGACATTCAAATCTACATCGTTGGCCAGATGTCAACTCCCTACTTTCTAGGATCCTAGATTGTCTATCATCCACATCCTCCTTCTTCTCCTCCCGCTTTCTGAAACTCAATATGGAGAAAACTAGTTCATTGTCTTTCCCCCACCCCACTCCACTTCTTCATCTGTTTAATCTATCACAGTCAATGGCTCCACAATCTCCCCAGTCCCACAAATCTGCTGCCTTGGGACAACCCTTGACTCTGCCTTGTCCTTCAAACCAGACATTAAAGCCCTGACCATGTGTGGTAACCAGGTGCCGAGAGAGGCAGAAGAGAGGGTTGAAAGCAGAGGTAGCCTAATTACTACTCTGCTTCTCTGGTTACGGCCACTAACACTCTAATGCTCCTCTAGCTGTGGTACCAGTGAAGAGGGGGTCTGCACTTTGGATGAAGGTGGTAGTTGTTCCCCTGGGGCACACTCTAGTGATGATCTCTCCATCAACTGAATGTATTAGATGGTGTGTGAGATGCCCTTGGCATGCGGTGCAGAAATGACAGACAGGAGACAAAGAGTTTCAACATGGCAGCAGAGAACTCCTTTACTTCTTTCAGGCAAGATGTTGATCACATGGCAGTGGCTTTCAAAGTTACTTCTCTTCACCCAGTACAAGCCACTTATTAGACTAATTCAGAAGCAGTGATGCTGACAAATTAAGTCCTGTGCATAAATGCCTTTCAGAATATACAATCTTAGATATCTTCACAAAGTTGGGGGTATTGGGCTAGATCAGGGCTAACTGGGTCCCAAAAAGGCATGAGGTCTGGGGGGACTGGTATTATCTCACGAAGTCTTGAGAACCCAGGGGCAGCATAGTCTATGTCAAGGTGGCATGATGGATTGCACCTCTGACAGCTGCTGAGACAGATGATGTTGATGATTAACCCCAGCCAAGAACTCACTAGAGACAGACCCCCAGTGGAGATACACAGAAAACTAAATTTACCTGCCTTATACAACCTTCTTCTCCCTTCACTGTCTGGTTGTCATAGTTTCTCCCACCATTAGCTCTTGAGTGGCTGAGACTGGTTACATTTCTACAAGGCGGTATGATATTCATCTTTTTCAGACATGTATACAAGCTGTTAGCTGAATACAGAGGTCAAACAGAGGTCAATACACATTTGGTATAACACTTATAATATCTAATAATAGTATAATACAAACACTTTATAGTGCAATCAATACTGATATTTGTGCAATTATCAATAAACATTATTAATTCTTAGTAGTGTAATGTACCACCAACTCCTGTACATTACACATCTCCTGCCCCCTTCAACTGGAACATATTTCCCAAATTTGTTGTTCGTGCCCTCATCATCTCATGCCTGAATTACTACAACACTCTTTTCTGTGACCTCCCATCTAGTATTCTTGCTCCCCTTTAATCCATCCTCAACTCCACTGCCTGGTTGATCCACCTCTCCTCTCACTACTCCTCTGCCTCTTCCGTCTGCCAATCCTTCCACTGACTACCAATTGCCCTACAAATTCAGCTCAGACTGCTAACAATGACATATAAGGCTCTACATAACTTGTCCTCCCCATACATCTCTGCCCTATGTCAGGATCCGTTTATCTGTGCAGCTTCCTGTTTTGTGTTGTGCAACACCCTGCAAGGATTAATCTGTCTGGCCTGGGTCCACATCCAAGAAGAGGCTCTGTTCCTGAGATCATTAGTGACAGCTCTGCAGACTCTCCCAACAGAGGGTGTGTCACTCACATCAGCTGCAGGGGCAGTTGTTTTCCTGATTTCCTGACCTTGGCTTGTTCTTGACCACAATTCATCTCCTGTTTTGGTGCCATGCTCCTGACTGTGTTTTGACCTCTGGCTTGTCTCTGACCATTCTTCTGTCTTCCGTTTCTTGCCCTGTTGCACCCGTGCTGTTACCGACCTGGACTGATCGACCTTGCCTTCTTCTGATGGCCCTGCACCTTCAAATGTGACCTTAAAACCCCTGAAAAATCTCTTCAGGATAGCATACGCTACTGGGGATGAGCAATTGTGTTAACTATCGTTATCGATTCGATAGTTGATATTGGCAATTATCATGACGATTTCCGATAGTCGATAACAGATTATCGCCGATGACCATTAAAGTCTACGGGAGAGGAACAACACCTTTATTCTTACACCTAAACAGGGCTGGAGAAGCTGGAATTAACATCCACAACAGTAAACTGGATACGTGCTACATCTTAGGCAACACAATTATGCCACAAGAGTCACAGAAAAATACTGACAGACTATTCACTATCCCTGTCTTGTACCACAGCATGATCCTTAAACCTGCATGACCCACAATTTAAAAAGTGTCAGAAGGCAGTATTATTTGAACCATCATTTTACTTGAACTGGACATTGACTATCCCTGTCCTGGAACGCAGCATGACCCTTAAACCTGTCTGACCCACAGATAAAAAGTGCCAGAAAAAGGAGTCTTTGAACCCCCCATTTTTAGTTGAACTGGACATAGAATATCCCTGTCCTGGACCGCAGCATGACTCTTAAATCTACATGACCCACAGATTAAAAAGTGCCAGAAAAAGGAGTCTTTCAACCACCATTTTAGTTGAACTGGACAATGACTATGCTCCAGCATTCAGACACTGCTTCCCTTGCCGCTCTCACCTATGGCGGCCTTCACTTTACCCACACGCCCAGACCTGAGAACAGGCCGGGTTTAGGAGTTGGCTTACTTCTCTCTCCACACTGCACCTACCAGGTCATTCCTCCTGCACCCTCCCTCACTTTCCCCTCCTTTGAGGTCCACACCCTCGACTCTTTCGGCCATTTTCTCTCAGCGTCGCGGTTGTGTACAGACCCCCTGGCTCACCCCGCCAGTTTCTGGATCATTTTGCTGCCTGGTTCCCTCACTTCCTCTCTATTGAAATACCCACTCTCATCATAGGTGATTTCAACATCCCCATTGACAACCCTATGTCTCCTTCTGCCTCTTGTCTTTCTTTTCACTAACCTCTTCGTTTGGCATCTCACAACTTATAGGGCTCTCCAACTCACAAAGGATGGGAAACTCTCTTGATCTGGTCTTCTGTCGCCTCTGCTCTATTTCTAATCTTAGCAACTCTCCTTTGGCTCTCTCTGATCACAACCTTATTTCCTTCACTATCACTAACTCTCAGCCTTCTCTGGACACACCTACCCATCACCCTTTCCGAAATCTCCACTCAGTAAACACTCAGGAACTTATTGACACCTTACATTCCTCACTGCCCCTAATCTCCTCCTTCTCCTGTCCTGACATGGCTGTCAAACATTACAATGAAACTCTCACAACCACCCTGGACATGTTGGCACCACTCACTCACAGCGCCACCAGAGCCAGATGCCTGTAGCCTTGGCACACACCTCAGACTCATTTTCTCCAGCAATGTTCCAGGTGTGCTGAGCATCTGTGGAGAAAATCAGAGCTACCTGCAGACTTTCTACACTATAAATTCATGCTCAGGACTTACCACACTGCCCTTCACTGCGCCAAACAAAAATATTCACCTCCCTCATTTCAACACTACACAACAACCCAAAACACCTGTTTGACACTTTCCACTCCCTCCTCAGACCTAAAGCTCAGGCCCCAGTCATTGAATTATATGCTTAAGACCTGGCCACTCACTTCAAAGACAAAATCGACAGTATCCGGCAAAACATCACTTCACAATCCCCAAATAACACCATTTATGTACCTCCCCGCACGTACTCTAATCTGCTTTCAGCCCTTGACCCGACATCAGAAGAAGAAGTGTCCAGGTTTCTCCTGTCTGCTCGCCCCACCACCTGCTCAAGTGACCCCATCCCCTCCCACCTTGTTCAGTCCATTTCTCCAGCTGTCCTCTCTCACCTCACTATAATCTGTAACCTCTCTCTCTCCACTGGGATCTTTCCATCTTCGTTTAAACACGCCATTATAACCCCTTTACTAAAAAAGCCATATCTGGACCCGTCCTGCGCTGATAATTACTGACCAGTCTCTAACCTGCCCTTCATCTCTAAACTCCTAGAACGCTTGGTCTACTCCCGCCTAATCCGCTATCTCTCTGCTAACTCTCTTCTCGATCCTCTACAATCAGGGTTCCACACCCTACACTCCACAGAAACTGCTCTAGCAAAAGTTTCAAATGACCTCCACACTGCTAACTCTCAGGGTAACTACTCATTGTTACTTCTCCTGGATCTCTCTGTAGCCTTTGACACTGTTGATCCCCAACTCCTCCTCAACATGCTCAGTGCCATTGGCCTCCAGGACACTCTCTCTTGGCTCTCATCCTACTTCTCTAACCGTTCCTTCAGTGTCTCATTTTCAGGTTCCACCTCCGCTCCTCTTCCTCTTGCTGTTGGGGTTCCACAGGGATCCGCTCTTGGTCCTCTCCTCTTTTCAATCTACACAGCCCCCACTGGACAAACGGGGCTTCCAGTACCACAGATTAAAAAGTGCCGGAAAAAGTAGTTTTTGAACCACCATTTTAGTTGAACTGGACATTGACTATACCTGTCCTGGGCCACAGCATGAGCCCCAAACCTGCATGACCCCCAGATTAAAAAAGTGCTGGGAAAAGGAGTCTTTGAACCACCATTTTAGTTGAACTGGACATTGACTATACCTGTCCTGGGCCACAGCATGACCCTCCAACCCGCTTGACCCACAGATTAAAAAGTGCCGGAAAAGGAGTCTTTGAACCACCATTTAAGTTGAACTGGACATTGACTATACCTGTCCTGGACCGCAGCATGACCCTCAAACCTGCATGACCCACAGATTAAAAAGTGCCGTAAGAAAGTAGTCTTTGAAGCAGTATTTTAGTGAAATGGACATTGAATATCAGTATCCTGTAATGCAGCGTGACCCAAAAACCCGCACAGGTGCCCTTGTGGACCATCAGCAGAAAATTTCGCAATAAGAAATAAACTATATTAAAAACAACTCATTTTCCAATACTGCTGCTGCTAGAACTACTTCCATTCTACTGGTGACATTGTTCCACCGTGACATTAGAATGTGAAGCAAACGAAACAGATGTCCCCAGTAGGTCAACAAGGCCTGTCTGAAAATCCTGCATTCTACTGTCAAGTGGGTTGGAGTAAATTACTGATCAAGGCGGGTGAGGTTGTAAACGTGGATCACGCAGGTTCAGCTGGCAGGGCTGGACTTACAGTGGGTGTGGTGAGAGCAAGGGCTGGCATCTGTCATCTATTAACACGCAGGTTCAGCTAGCAGTGCCCGAGTTACAGTGGGTGCGGTGAGAGCCACGGTTGGTGTTCGTCATCTATTAACATGCAGGTTCAGCTAGCAGTGCCCGAGTTACAGTGGGTGCGGTGAGAGCCCAGGCTGGTGTCCGTCATCCATTAACACGGCAAAAATTCCCATATAACGCAGCAACGAAAACAGTCGTGCTGAAGCAGAGTGCAGAAGCGGAAGTGTGAGCTAAGACCTAGAAGACAGTTAAGACCTGGGTGAAGCTTGAGAAATTTCTGCCTCTACAAGAGCGCTTGCCCCTCCTTATGAGTGCGGACCAATTGAGCTTCACTTGGAAATGCTGGTGGTTGACGCTCCTGTTTCACCCAGGTGCCCTTCTTATTGGCATTCTTTTTTTTCGTTTTACTCAATGTGTTGGAGAAATTGTCTCTTTTCTTGGGGTGGCAAATGTACTCCATACACCATGTCCTCTGAATAACCTACATCTGTTCAAGTCTTCCTGTACCTCCCTTGTACAATTCAGAGGAATATTTGTATCAGCTATTTTGTACATGCAATTTTTTTAGTAGTTTAATTCTAGAAAACACATTGTTAAAATAGGATGGAATCCCACCACGTCTTTGTTTCTCTTTTTTTTTAATTGTATTAAACGGGTTGTCTCACTACAGGGATTGCTAGCTATGTTAAAGATCTTGCAAAAAACAAGTCCTTTTGCAATATTTGTCCATTAACAGTGTCCCATCTATTCCTGTTTTTGACAGCACCATGCCCCATAAATTTCAAAACATCACCCTTGAGCCACTGTTGACAATTGTGAAGAACAAATGTCTGTTAGAAACCACATTTTTTAGAATAGGACCTGTAGTATAGCTGTATTTCACAGCAACATTCCCCCAAAAATTCAAAACATGACTCTTTGGCCACTCTTGACAATTGTGAAGAACAAATGTCTGTTAGAAACCACATTTTTTAAAAATAGGACCTGTAGTATAGCTGCATTTCACAGCAGCATGACCCAAAAAATTATAAAAATGACTTCTCAGCCACTGTTAAAAATTGTGAGGGAGAAATGCCACTTAGAAGCCACATTTCTGTTCCAAAGGACCTTGATTATAGCTGTATCTCACAGCACCATGACCCCAAAAACCATTGACAGTGCGAAAAAATTTTAAGATGAAGGGTGTAAATGGAATACGTTTTTTTCATGAAACCATGTACAATTGGAATCTTTTACAGTCTCCTCACTGCAAAACCAGCAAAATTACCTTTTGGGAACTGAGAATAAAAATTGCAGTAAGAAATGATCATTTAAAAAAAAAAATTCAAGAGGACCATTTCTGTTTGAAGAGGAATGTGAAGTAGACCGGCAACTAATCGGTGACCTCGGCAATTGGGGCCACAACATCATCAGAGATCCATGCCTGATTCATCTTGATGAAATTCAAACGATCAACATTATCTGTGGAAAGCCGGATGCGTTTATCTTTAAGGACTCCTCCAGCTGTGCTGAAGGTCCGCTCAGATATGATGCTGGCTGCTGGGCAGTACAATACCTCTATGGCGTGGTGAGCGAGCTCGGGCCATTCATTCATTTTGGATATCCAGAAGTCGATTGGGTCCGGAACACATCCAAAAACATCGGTGTTGAGCCGCAGGTAGTCGTGCACCATGATCTTAAGCTGGTCTCTGTGTGTTGTATGTGTGCCCTGCATTGCATGCGTTGGTGAGGTGGTGAATAAGGATTGCCAGAGGTCACCCATTAGGCTTATGCCACAATGCTTGCTGCTGCCGCAGCGGCTACTTTTCACTCTACTGCTGTCACGTTGCTGACGTTGTTCCACCGTGACATTTGAAGAACGTGAATCAGACGCAACAGATGTCTCCAGTTGATCAATCAGCACGGTCTCCAATTCCTGCATTTTACTCTCTATTTGGGTGGGTGGAACGAAAGTGCTGAGTTTTGCTTTGTACCGGGGATTGAGGAGTGTGGCCACCCAATAACTGTTGTTCAGTTTGATGGCCTTAATGCGAGGATCATGTTGGAGGAAATGGAGCATCCAAGCACTCATGTGAGAGATGGAGCCTTGATTTCCCAAGCCTCTGGTTCGATCGGCACTATCAAACTGATCTTACTCATCTTCCTCCTCCACCTAAAATCCATGCCAACCTCTTTCCAAGGCAGGGACATCGGTAACGTCAGTGTCCAGGAATACCTCATCCTCATCCTCCTCCACTTCCTCCGGCACAGCTTCAACACAGCCCTGACTTGCCTCAGATGCTGTACCCTGAGAGCTGAGGCGCTGCATTGCACTAGCCCTGGACCCTGAACCACTGCCTAATGAAGATCAATAAAGTTGTGAAACTGTCCGGCCTTCTGGATTCGATGGAGAGAAATCTCCGTGTCTGCATCTGTGTCCATCTCCGTACTTACTCATCAGGGCCCGCCTTGCGGCCTCGTTGACGCCAGGGCCTGCCCCGCATACAACAGGACCCGCCTTGCGGCCTCGTGGACGCCTGGGCCCGCCCCGCATACAGTATGGCCCGCCCCGCACACAGAAGGGCCCGTCCCACAGCCCTGTACAAGCGAGGGCCCGCCCCGCAGCCCTGTACAAGCCAGGGCCCGCCTCACACACAGCAGGGCCCGCCCCGCAGCCCTGTACAAGCGAGGGCCGCCCCGCAGCCCTGTACAAGCCAGGGCCCGCCTCGCACACAGCAGGGCCCGCCCTGCGGCCCTGTACACGCCAGGGCCCGCCTCGCAAACAGGAGGGCCCGCCCCGCAGCCCTGTACAAGCCAGGGCCTGCCTCGCACACAGCAGGGCCCGCTAGTTATAAGGGCCTGCTGCGGCCCCGTTATCAATGAACAAGGCAGTGGCATGATGAACTGTCTCTATCGTGCCGCTGCCTCTCCTCGGCAGCACAGCCTAATGACCAATAGGCTATGCGGCCGAGGAACTTCCGGAGGAGCGTCCCCACGCTGGCGGCGAGGTGACGTCATGCCGACAGTGTTGGGGCGGAAGAGAAGGACGCTTGGCTGGAGAGGAGTTAAGGTAAGAATTAGTGTCTTTATTTTTATTAAACCTGCCTGCCTGCCAGAGGGGGGCTACATCTATATAACTGCCAGAGGGAGGGTGTCTATATCTATATAACTGCCAGAGGGGGGGCTATGTAATTGCCAAAGGGGGGGTGTCTATATCTATATAACTGCCAGAGGGGGGCTATATAATTGCCAAAGGGGGGGCTATGTCTATATAACTGCCAGAGGGGGGGCTGTATAATAGCCAAGGGGGGGGTCTATATCTATATAGCTGCTAGAGGGGGGCTATATAATTGCCATGGGGGGTCTATATCTAAATAACTGCCAGAGGGGGGAAAAATAATTGCCAATGGGCGAGTCTATATCTATATAACTGCCAGAGGGGGGCTATATAATTGCCAAAGGGGGGGCTATATCTATATAACTGCCAGAAAGGGGCTAAATCTATATAACTGCCAGAGGGGGGCTAAATCTATATAACTGCCAGAGGGGGGCTATATAATTGCCAAGGGGGGGGTCTATATCTATATAACTGCCAGAGGGGGGCTATATAATTGCCGGGGGTCTATATCTATATAACTGCCAGAGGGGGGCTATATAATTGCCAAAGGGGGGCTATGTCTATATAACTGCCAGAGGGGGGCTATATAAATGCCAAGGGGGGGTCTATATCTATATAGCTGCTAGAGGGGGGCTATATAATTGCCATGGGGGGGTCTATATCTATATAACTGCCAGAGGGGGGCTATATAATTGCCAATGGGGGGGTCTATATCTATATAACTGCCAGAGGGGGGCTATATAATTGCCAAAGGGGGGGCTATATCTATATAACTGCCAGAAAGGGGCTAAATCTATATAACTGCCAGAGGGGGGCTAAATCTATATAATTGCCAAGGGGGGGGGGTGTCTATATCTATATAACTGCCAGAGGGGGGCTATATAATTGCCGGGGGGTCTATATCTATATAACTGCCAGAGGGGGGCTATATAATCGCCCAAGGGGGACTATATATCTTCCAGAGGGGGGCTATATCTATATACCTGCCAGAGGGAGCCCATATATACCTGCCAGAGGCGGGCTATCTATATACCTGCCAGAGGGAGCCCATATATACCTGCCTGAGGGGGCCTCTCTATGCCTGCCAGAGAGAGCCCATATATACCTGCCACAGGGAGCCTATATATACCTGCCTGAGGGGGCCTATCTATATACCTACCAGAGGGAGCCTATATATACCTGACTGTGGGGGCTATCTATATACCTTACAGAGGGTGCCAATATATACCTGCCTGAGGGGACCAATATGTACCTGCCTGAGGGGTCCCATATATACCTGCCTTACTGAGGAGGCCTATATATACCTACCTAACTGAGGGGGCCTATATATATCTACTTAACTGAGGGAAGCTATAGAGATAATTAACTGAGGGGGCATATACACCTATAATGAGCTGCTGAAAATGTGTGATTCTAAGATGTGTGTGTGTGTGTTAAATTGTGCAGAGACGAGTCGTGGCCGAGAGAAGTCATCATGGCAGTCTGGGCTGAAAGGAAAAAACACTGGAAGAGACATTAACTACACTAGCGGCAAGATGTCCCGCCGTCGTCTCAGCCATCAATCTCCCAGGAACAGGTAAGAAGAACACACCATTCACTTCTCACACTGTAGTCATATGAAGGGACACATAGTTTGCTGCTGTAACTCTTTACTTTCCTGTCTGGTTTTCTCTCTGCCAGACACTTTCCTGTCATCTTTTTCAAGGATTTACAGAAAGTTTTGCAGGATGTACGGTTTGGGATCGCTTGAATCACTCAATACCACTTCAGTACACAAGTTACCGTAGGTGTCTGGAATAGTTTCTGTGTACCTCACCCGAAAATGGAAAAAAATTATACAAATAATAACCTAAACCCATAACAAACCTATCCCTAACACAGCTCAGCTGACTGAAGAGGTTATTGGTCTAAGTAAAAACTAGTAAAACACATTAAACTCTTTATAAATCTGGTATCAATGGAATTCTACTGACCACAAAATAAAGATTAAGAGGGGGACATGTATGTCCGGGGCTGCGTCAGAAGGCTGGCGTTTTTTCAACCTGAGATCTAGCACAGCCCCGTTCTCTATATTTTTAAACCGCACACCAATATCATGCGCATTACAGAGCACCCACAGCACTTTGTAATGCGCTTGGTTCGGGGTATAGACTTGTACCTTCGTAAAGCTGTTTCCAAGCACATTATGGCTGGAAAACAGGTTGAGCCACTTTTAAAAGTGGTTTTCCTTGAGCAAGAATTGTCCTGCAGTAGAAAAGGTTCATAGATTTCTGGTGCGATATAACACTACATAACATTGCGCACAAAAATTGGCATTTAACCCTTACCGCGGAGCAGTTTGGCCTTCTATGACAGAGCCCTATTTTTGAATGTCATGTGTCACATTTATGTGAGAATATCTAACTTTTTGACACTTTAACCTTCCATGTGATTCAGAGACTGTTTTCTCGTGACTCATATGTGCTTAAGATAGTAAGAAAAAAATTTTGGTCCAAAAAAATGATTGTTATTTGTGAAAATATCCAAATTATGGTGTAAAATGTGAAAAATTTACAATTTTCAAACTCAAAAATTTTGCATGTAAGAACAGATGTTCTTTCA
The DNA here is from genome assembly GCA_025379985.1 of Phyllomedusa bahiana. Classification (NCBI taxonomy): domain Eukaryota; kingdom Metazoa; phylum Chordata; class Amphibia; order Anura; family Hylidae; genus Phyllomedusa; species Phyllomedusa bahiana. The sequence continues at coordinate 37,634 of JAODAL010018647.1, read as the reverse complement.
CTCAAAATAGGTTATAACTAGCATATACCATATGTCTGCTGTAGTTTGGCATCATTTTTTTAAATGTCTATTTCTTTTTTTTTTACGACATTAGGGGGCTTTAAATTTAGTAGTAATTTTCAAATTTTCAAGAAAATTTGCAATTTTAATATTATTAGGGACCAGTCCAGTTCTAACGTGACTTTGTTGACTGTATGTTAAATACCCCCATAAATGACATCATCTAGAAAACTACACCTTAAAGTATTCAAAAACTGCATTTAGGAGTTTATTAACCCCTTAGGTGTTTCACAGGAATTAAAGGCATCGTGGAAGTTGAAATTTCAAATTTCAATTTTTTTGCTGACTTTTCCAAGTTTATACATTATTGTCAAGATACGTAAATTGGATCAGGTGAAATGCAAAATTATTATTGAGTCCCTAGATTCTGCTGTTTTCAGGAATATCCAATCTGTGCCGTAGTGCCATTATTTGGGGGCTAAACTCAAGCCCAGAATAGGAGGAGCTACCTACTGGACTCTGGGCCTCATTTTCATTACAATTTTATTTAGGCGCCATTTCAAGTTTGCAGACACCCTAAGGTTCCAAACTAATAAAACACCTCAAAAAGACACCCATATGGGAAAACTACACCCTACGGAATATATCCAGGGTGTAGTGAGTATATCGACCCCACAGGCGTTTCACAAAATTTTTTTAGAGTTCGGTCTGAAAATAAAAAAAAAAATATTTTTTCCAATAATCTGCACATTTTAGCTGAAAATGTTTAATATTTTACAGGAATCTTGTGGAAAAAAGCCCAAAATTGTGTTACGCAATTTCTTCCAAGTTCTGCAATAAATAATGTGGGTGTAAACTGCTGTTTGGGCGAATAGGCACGGGGGTACAAGGGAGGAGCGCTATTTGGCTTTTGGCGCACATATATTTGGTGGGGCTATGTCGCATCTGCAAAGCCCCAAAGTTACTAGAAAGAGTGAAACCTTCCAGAAGTTTCCTATTTTTGGATTCAACACCCCTCGGGATTAATTAAGGTGTGTATTGTGCATATTGGTCGCAACAGGTGTTCGGTAGTTTTTTTAGCTTGGGCCATGGAAATGGAGGGGGAAACGCCAGTTCCGCCATTGTTTTTTGGGCTTCATTTTTACAGTATTCGCCTTACGGGATAAATGACGGGATACTTTCTCTATGGGGTCGGTACAATTACAATGATATTAAATTTTATATAGTTTTTTATGTTTATTACTTTTACACAATAGAAGCGGAGTTTTATAAAAAGTTGCATTTTTATGTTGTCTTTTCTGACCAGCCATAGCTTCTACAATTTTTTGGCGATGAGTGCTTGTGGGTTGTTTTTTACGAGTAAGTTGATGTTTTATGGGTTCTATTATGGGGGGCATGTGATGCTTTGATCACTTTTTTATTAATGGTTTTTGTGAGGCATTTTGTACAAAAGACAGCAATTCTGGTAGTGTTTTTTATTTATTTTTTACGCGGTAGTGCGTATAAATGACATTGCTAGTTTTCTCTGGCCAGCACCCCCCCACCCCCCCCCCCCCCCCCCCCCCCCCCCCCCCCCCCCCCCCCCCCCCCCCCCCCCCCCCCCCCCCCCCCCCCCCCCCCCCCCCCCCCCCCCCCCCCCCCCCCCTGGTTGATACGATTTACAGCGATACCACATTTGTATTTTTTTTAATGTTTAACTGCTTTTTACTCAATAAAAAACAATTATTGAAAAAAGGAAAACACGTTTTGCATCACCGCAGTCTGAGAGCCAGGATATTTTTTATTTTTCTGTTTATCGGAGCTGTATAGGACTTTTTTTATTGAGGGGGGGACAGCGGGTGGGAGAGGGATGAGTTGACGTTTTTATTGGTAACATTTTTGAGGGGACTAGACTTTATGATCGCTTTCTAATCCGTTTTTTGGTAAGGCAGGGTGAAGAAAAATACTGCAACCCTAGCAGTGTTTGTATTATTATTTTTAATAGCGTTACATGCAGTATCTGTGACAAGTTGTTTGTACTTGTGGGTTGAGGGACAATTATGTGATCCAAATTTATGTAGTTTTTTTATTTGAATGCACAATTTTTTTGAAAAAAAGTGTTTTTATTGTGGAAAACAATATTTATGCTATTTAATAGCCAGAACTTTTTTAAATTTTCCGTATTAAGAGTGTGTAAGGACTTTTTTTGGGGATGAATGAACCAAATTTTTTTTTTTTTTTTTTAAATTGGTACAACGTTGGCGTTTATATTAGTTTTTTGATTGCTTTTTATTCCATTTTATGTGCTGCAGGATGTACAAAATCGCAATTCTAGTGACTGTTTTTTGTTTTTGTTTTTTACGGCATGCACGTTACGGTTAATTAACATGACAGATTTATACGGGTGGGTCGCTACGCACGCGGCGATACCAAATATGGGTTACTTTATTTATTTTTTATCTTTTTTTGTGGAGATTGGCGTTTGTAAAGGGGGGTGGTGTACGTGTTGTTATTTATTTTTTGTGTTTGTGTTTTTAACTTTTTTACATTTTTGTTACTTTTTCACACTTTTTCACTTTTCCCCAAAGGGGATTGCATGAACGATCGTCAGATGTTCATGCAATAGGGAGTCTGCACACAGCTTATAGCTGTTTGATGGTCTCCATGGCAACTGTGTGCTCGCTGCCCACAATGGCCATTGTGGGCACTAGTGATGTCACCAGACAACCCGGATGCTGTCATTCAGCATCCGGGCTGACTGGTAGGGTGACTCAGTAGCGGCGCCTCAGGCCATTACTGCGCCGGATCTCGGAGCAGGAGTTCACTCCTGCCGCCGCAGCGGCGATGTCGCGACCACGATGTCGCATCATGGGGGGTTATAAATCCCATCGGCGGAGCTCACTCCGGCGTGGGGATGCGCGCATGTTGCCAGCGGTTATTTTACCGCCGGATCCATGCCGCGTTATTGCGCGCTCGCTGTGGCGCGCAAGATCCGCTTGACGTACTCATACGGCAATTTGCGGGAAACCCTACCAGACATTGCCGTATGAGTATGACAAAAGTCGGTAAGGGGTTAAATGCTATAAATCATACATGTCGCCCAATGTGTCATTAATATCACATAGTAAGTTTCCACAAAACGAGGTTATCCCCATTCACCCTATGGTTTTGTTGTTTTGTTTTTTTTTGGGGGGGGGGCCCAGACACTTTGGCGGTATGGGGCCCTGAAATTCCTGATGGTGGCCCTGCTGGCGGGACATCCTGTTTCAGAGTGTCCACCGATCGTTCCAGAACTAAGATCACCACAATGCTCATGCTGACAAGGGCATTGTCAGCACTGACCATTTTTGGTGGCTTCTTCAAAAACTGGCGAAGGATGGTGCAGAGCTCTTTCACCTGCCTCCACTCTCGGTGGCTCAGAACACTCTGAGGGTAGCACCGCTGCTCTTGTCAGGCCATGTGTCACTTCGTACTGCGTAATGGCTTTGGCTGCTGCCACAATCGCTGGAGCATGTGGAGGGTGGAATTCAGCGTGATGCCACGTCAACAATGTAGACGGTTTGTATGGGGAGGCCAAGCTGACGCTGCGATCCACAGCCAGGCAGGGTGCGATCGGTGGTATTGTGAGCTCAGACCGCAAGACTTCCTCAGAGGCAGTACCCAGACCCGGGGTAGGCTTTAGAATTTCTGGGACAGCGAGGTTCATGACGTGTGCAGGCAAGGGATGTGCTCCAGCTACCGATCTTAAGGGCGGCAGGAGATTTCGACGTATCACACACACCTTGCCTGGCACAAGGTTCTTGTCACCCAGCCAGCGCTCGGTCTCGTTGGGAAGAGCCATCCACAGCTCCTGACCCAGTGTGTTGACCGGTCTCCATGGACAGATTAATTTCAACACGGCCTGGTTTCTATGGGCATGTGATGGCTACCAGTGGACCTTGGGGGAAAGAACCTGCACCATCCCTGTGGTTTTGAAGAGCGTGCTCGAGCCTGAGAGCAATCGTTACCACCAGGCGGACATCCACCCCAGCTCACCCAGTGAGCTGTCACTGAGTTATTCGCCTTGGCCGTGCTCAACTGTCCATGCAATCGGTGTGTCAGATGGACTTTTGCCAGTCACAGATGAAGACAACTCGCTTGAAAATTTTAGATGACACGTGGTGGCCAGGGCAGGGTGGCTTTTTCTGTGAAAAGAAATGCCTGCTCAGCATCTGGTATTGGGGGCAGGCAATTGCCATGATGTGGCGGAACCCATCTGTGTCACCAAACGGAAAGGCAACAATTTCAAGGCAAATGCCTGGCAATGCCAGAGATCTTCATGCTGTGTATTTGGGATGGTTTGGTGTTAAAGTGTTTCTTTGCCTCCCAAACCTGGTGGAAGACAGGCTGGCTGCTAGCTGGCCGCGGTACGGCGTTGCAGTTCAAACTGGTGGTAAGGAGAAAGGGTAGGATGGGTCTTGGTGGATGGCTGGTGGTACTAGGCGCGACGGTGAAGGCTGAAGCGATGGATGACTTGATCATGACTCTGGAGAGGACATCGGCAGCTGAGGAAGCTTGGTCGTGGCGGAAGGGAGGAGGTGGTGACAGGGGTGTGACAGTGGTTGGAAGCCCGGCAGCCGGTGTGGCCTTTTTTGGCCAAGTGTTCCCTCCAATGTCAAACCTCAATGCTTCGCTGCATGTGACTAGACATGTGGTGGTGGTTAAAAACCTAAGATTCTTCCTATACTGATGCGTTTACGGCAAAGGCGGCATATGACATCGCTGGGTGAATCAAGAGGCTTGCTCGAAAAAAGGCCCAGGCTTGAGAGGTCCTGGACTTTTCAATGGCGATAAGCGAGGAGGGTGTTTCCGCTGATCGTGGCTGGCGGAATAATCTAGAGGACTTGTGCGACCGCCCCTCTCCCTTTTGAGGCGGATCCTACTTGACACTACCCCATCGTCTTCTCCTCGTTCCAGTGATGAAGCGCTCGAAGCAAATTTCTGCTGATAAGACCACGTTGATCGCAATGTCGTCATCATCATCATCAACACAGCGTGACTTCATTGTCATGACATTCTACATCCTGGAAGCTGCGGGCTAAAGCAACAGGCACTGCAAGGCGTTGCCGATCCGCCGGGATATTTGAAGATTGACAGGCGTCCTTCTCCTCTTCTGATGGATCAGCGATCGGGATCAGAGGCAGACAAAAATCATCCTCTTTGGCCTCTTATTCTATGAATTTGCCATCTGCCCCAACCGCATTTTGTCATCAAAGCGGTCTCTACGACATGATTATCCACAGTGGTGGGTACACGAGTTGACATTTGGGTCTGCCTTCTCTTCATGTTGGGACGGATGCTGCGATGATGATGACGACATTTTGGCCGTGGACTGAGGAGATGAGGAGGTAAGATGCTGGTTGCTGGTTGCATTAACACTGAAGACAGATTGGCGAACGCTGTTCTTTACTGAGATTCCAGGGCACCGACCAAGCGATGACAGGCCTGACGGTCCTGCAACCGACGATCCGTGGTTGTGTGTGTCGCCAGAACTGGAAGGAGCACCTGATCTTGTACCTCATACCGTCCATGTTCTTCACCCCTCTTTGACTCAACTTACCACCCTGCATTCGCCTCCATGTTCAGAAGATAAAAATGTATGGAAGCGTTTTGAAGTCTCTTAATTGAAAAGATGACAAATCACAGTTATTCTTAAATCCCTCTGCGAATACCCTGTGAAATGCGGTCTGGAGGGAAGAACCGTAAGGACAAATCAACAGTGTTCTTCTTTCAGTCCAGGGATTACTAACTGCCAGTAGGACTAGGATTGCTAGTTTCAACAAACTTATAATCAAGGGCGCTATCTGCGCCAATAACTGAGACATCACCGAGCGCAATAAAACTATCAAAAGTTACACGGATGAGAAATGCGTTTTTTGCAGCAATGACACACACGAGAACAGTTACTAGAAAATTTCTGTATCCTATTTAAGATACAAGGTGGCTCTTTGAACCAAACTTGGCTGCACAAAGTGAAATTCAGCTATTAAAAGTTTATACGGATAAACAAAGGTGGTTTTTGAACCAATGAAATACACCAACCAGTGACTAGAAAATTTCTGTATCAAATTTAAGTACAAAAGTGGACTATTGAACCAAAACTGGATGCACAATTAATTGAGTACAATTTCACGCTGGTGCGAGGGTATGCTGGCCAAAACTGGTAAAAAAAATGCCATTTCAATGCAGGTTCTAAGCAGAGTCTGGGCTGCAAAACCACAAAAAAAATATACACCCTCCTTTCCAAAGCCAGCCTGGTCTGTCTGTCCAGCCTGGCCACCTCCCACCACCTCAAGGCTTTAAAGCGCTAGTTGCTACTTTATAACAGTCTCGTCTAACTAACTAAGAACTGAAATTACTCTAATCTACCTATATTCTAATGTTACAACTAAAGCATTAGTTGTCTGTATGTATAAAGAGAAGAACTGTGACTCTGAGTGAGCTGAATTGAGAGACACTTAGCACAGTCTTGCTCTAGTGAGAGAACTGAAAACACTGATACTGAACAGGAACACTGTTCTATGCAAAACAAGTCATGTGATTTTTTCCGCAATGACAAACTCCTACACATCACAGTCATGACGTCGACACACCCAACTCACCTGCTCTATGCTCTTAAGCTGATTTGCTGGCCGCCAAAGACCAGGAAACGCTTAAAATGGCTCGATAGTAATAGATTATCTGCAGACTGTCACCTAAAATATAGCGTGATCGAAATTTCGATCAGCTAAAAAAATCGTGCCGTTTTCAACTTTGTCGATTATAATCGCTCATCCCTATACGCTACAATAACCCTTCTGCCGTTACACCATAATACACCCCTCTGTCCCCACCTTTTTTTTCTACTTCTCTATTGTAGTTGTAAGCTCTCACGGACAGGGTTCTCCTTCCATATCAATGTGCTACTTAATGTTATAGTATTTTTCTTATGTTATATTTGTTTTATATTATGTACAGGTGCTTTTCAATAAATTAGAATATCAGCCAAAAGTTGTTGTTTTTTTCTAGTAATTCAAGGGAAACTCATATATTACATAGAGTCATTACAAACAGTAAACTTTTTCAAGTGTTTACTTATGTTAATCTTGATGATTATGTCTTACAGCCAAGGAAAACCTAAAAGTTATGATCTCAGAAAATTAAAATATTATATCAAGATCAACTGTAAAAAAAAATTTTGAATGCAGAAATGTTGGCCAATTGAAAAGTATGTTCAGGAAATGCACTCACTACTTGGTTGGGGCTCCTTTTTCATGAATGACTGCATTAATTTGGTGTGGCATGGAGGCGATCAGCCGGAGGCACTGCAAAGGTGTTATGGAAGCCAGGTTGCTTTGATAGTAGCCTTCAGCTCACTTGCATTGGATGGGTCTGATGTCTTCATCATCCTCTTGACATACCCCCATAGATTCTCTGTGGGACTAAGGTCTGGCGAGTTTGCTGGCCAATCAAGCACAGTGATACTGTGGTTATTAAACCAGTTATTTGGACTTTTGACATTGTGGACAGGTTCCAAGTCCTGCTAGAAAATTAAAATTCCAACTCCAAAATGCTTGTCGGCAGAGAGAGGCATGAATAGCTCTAAAATTTCCTGATAGATGGCTGTGGTGACTTTGGTCTTGATAAAACACAGCGGACTTACACCAGCAGATGGCATGGCTCCCCAAACCATCACTGATTATGAAAACTTCACACTAGACCTCAAGCAGCTTGGATTTTGTGTCTCTCCACCGTTCCTCCAGACTCTGGGAACTTGATTTCCAAATGAAATGCAAAATTTACTTTCATCTGAAAACAACCACTGAGCAACAGTGGACCACTGACCACTGAGCAACAGTCCAGTTCTTTTTCTCCTTTGCCCAGGTAAGATGCTTCTGGCGTTGTCTATTGGTCATGAGTGGCTTAACACATGGAATGCGACACTTGTAGCCCATGTCCTGGATAGGTCTGTGTGTGGTGGCTCTTGAAGCACTGACTTCAGCAGCAGTCTCCTCCTTGTGAATCTATCCCAAATTTTTGAATGGCCTTTTCTTAACAATCCTATCAAAGCTCCGGTTATCCCAGTTGTTTGTGCACCTTTTTCTGCCATAATTTTTCCTTCCCCTCAACTTTAAGCATTAATATGCTTTGATACAGCGCTCTGTGAGCAGCCAGCTTCTTTAGCAATGACCTTTTGTGGCTTACACTCCTTGTGGAGTGTGTCAATAATTGCCTTCTGGACATCTGTCAAGTCAGCAATCATAATTGTGTTGCCTATTGAACCAGACTAAGGGACCTTTTAAAATGCTCAGCAAGCCTTTACAGGTGTTCTTGAGAAGGGTCGATTATCCAAGAATTTATTCTGATTGCCAGACTTGAGTCGGGAAGGATTTTTTTTTCCTAAAATGAGGACAATTGACTTCTACCTTATGGGAGGTTTTGCCTTTCTCTGGATCAACACTATAACACATAGGCTGAACTAGATGGACATCTGTCTTTTTTTGGCCTTACAAACTATGTAACTAAATACAGCCCCCGCTGACTGATTAAAAAAAATATAAAAACTACACTCACATCTCCCTGCTCCACTGCCTAGGAGCTAGCTCCAAGAGCTAGTGTCCGGACCTCCCCCATGACAGCCTTTCCCCTACTGGGACCTGTGGTATCTCCAAACATGTTTTTGTTTTAGTAAATCCTTGTGTTTCCTGAGAAAAAATAATGCAGTGGCCTTAGACTTGAGACCTAATTTGAGACCTAGAAAAGGCATTGGTGTAGGCAGTGTAATGACATCTGTTCTGCCCTCTTTATGTGTGTGGAGCATAAGTAGACAGGTGGTTAAACTCTCCCCAGTAAGCATTGACAATGGAGCGATATTTGAAATTCAGTTTTATTGCAAGGGATAGTGTAAAACTAAAGAAATAGAAAAACATACACTTACTGCGGTATAACAGCATGCAAACACAAAATATAATACAAGACAATGCAGACATGAACCTGTGCATGGAATACAATAGCATACAGCACAGAGATCTGTGTAGATGTACATGCATACATAAACACATGAAGGGCACTGTGCTGTTCTATTTGTAGCAAACATAGGTCTAACCATAAACTGTAAAAACAGCTAGGGACATTGAACATATTATTATGCATCACTGAACAATCTGCAGCCCTAAATGGTATTTTTAACATACCAGTGATGCTACTGTAGTCTTGGATGGGAGAGGATGGTGAATATGTCATCACTCTGCATACATCTTGGAGAAACTGGCTGCTGAGGAGAATACTGTGAGGATGTCAGCAGGGTCAGGTGGTATGGTTATGGTAGCATTAATGGGACATACTTAGGACTGTATGTTAGCTAACTGTAAACACAAACAGCCACAAGATGGAGCTGTTGCAACTAAACAGAAATACATAAGAAATACTGCTGAAAAAATATTGCCTAGGCATGACAGCATCATTAGATCATGCCACTTGTGCCGTTTACTTATGTAAGCCATGAGCCAATGTGAGACTGTGCAGGGGAAAACCTCCAATTGGTAACATCCAGCTGACACATAGGTAATGAATTTCTAGAAAGAGTAAATCACACAAAAAAGAGACTTATGTAAAGATGCTCCAGAATTATTACTTCATGGAAAATAGTAACATTTAGTAGATAAGGCAACTTAACGAAAGTCATAAGTTCTCTTAAAAACTTTACAAATATTTGTTGTAAACTCCTTTGTCTTCTCAGGGAAGCCCTAGTTGGTGGAGAATCCTAAATAATTGCTCTATTTTTCTTCTTTATATTCCATTACTGAATATTATAGTTTATATCACTGAGAGTAAAGACCAATAAAAATAAAGTATCAGAAGTCCAGCAACAGCTCAAACTTTACTGTAGTCCACAAATCAGATGGTGATTTGTGGGAGTCTACACTATTGTCAGAAGACAAATTGCCTTGTTATTGTCTGCTATAAAAAATGCTGTAAATTTTGAATTGTCCCACTGACCACTGAGTTTCTCAATAAACATCCTGTCAATAGAGATAACTTCTCAGTAGACATCTCATTATTTTTAGAGGACAAGTAAACCCTCTATTATAATGCTAGAGGTTGTTAATACAAGTTTTCCCCATTTGCAATAGATGATGGGGGTATCCCTCACCTTCAGTGATTTCTGAACAAGTCACAGAGCATGCCCAGAACACTCTCCCATAGAAGTCAATGAGTCATTTCCAGGCACCAGTTTACCATGTGGCTGCTGTATAGCAAATCTCTGAATTGTAGTGTAGAACTGCAGCCACAAAAAATGGTTGTCCCAATAATCATTTGCAGTTAATGGAATTAAAAAAATCTACAACTAGGACATAAAAAATAGATGAGAAGAATAGAACATGTATCAGCATCTGGTTTCAATCAGTAACAAAACACCAGGATAAATCATACCTATTCAGTCTTCCAAGTTACCAAAGGGTCAGGGTTTATGCAACCACAACCAAAATAGTTAGGCATTTTAGGAGTGTTCCTGGCTGAACTAGGGGTGTCCTTGGGGGTGGGGTTAAAATTCCCAAAATGACAGTTCTTACAGGTTCACAATATGTAATAGTTAGACCAGGCCTTTCTGATCCTTTGTGACTGGTGAAACATCTAATATATCTTTAATGAGAACCTGTCAAGAGAGTTATGCTGCCCAAACTAAGGGCTTTCTAGTTGAAATCAGGATTTCATGCTTCCAATAATTAAGGCAACATAAATCTCTTGTTATCCTTCAAAGCACATTTGCAAATCTTAAAACTGAAATCAAGCAGGTTTTCATTTGCCCTGGGAACACCGATGAACCATCCACAAACTCCTCTAAAACACCCACTTTTTGACGCAACCGTCATAAACCATGCCTCTTTTGCAACCTATTTTGCAATTCGTGAGAATTGATAAAAATTCTGTAAAACAGAAAAATATGTAATTCTACCATATTTTGGACTTTTGTATCGTGTGACTTGATAACATGTAACGTTACAGGAAATACTTCTGAATTTGCTTTAATGAAATTTGTAGCTTTTGTATCTTCATATGAGGTCAATATATTTTTAGGTTGAATCATTTTCATGTAGGTTGTTTGGTTTAAAAAATCAATTTCCCAAGACCCAAATAGGAAAGTCTATGTAAGTTTACGTGAGGGAAGCTGGAGACAAAATTACACATTCAGGGCATGTATATTCTTGCATAACATGGATAGTCTATTGCTTTCAGTTGGAATAGTACTTTATTTTACTAGCAGGGCACTGAAGGAGAAATAAACACTTGCTGTCATGTTTAACCACAGTTTACAGCCAGTTGCTGAGTTCTCCGCAGCATACTTCCCTGTGATGAGCTTATCTCTATACGACTCTTCTAACACAAAGAGATTGTACAAATCAGACCACCCTTAGCAATTGACTCATAAAGTATATTAGTGCTTGAGCTCTATAGCAGGACTATTAGCCGCTTAGTGCTGGACATTGATCTTGCAGATGTATACATTATTATAGAATTCCAGACAAATAGCTGTTGTTTTATATTTATTTCTTATTCCAGTAGATACTGTATAGGAGCCCCACAAACTGTTCTACGATATAAGAACAGGAAAGCAGTACTAATTTTATTTGTTAAAAAAAAGTCTATAGAAAGTTTGCCATTTGCAGTCAAAATGCCAGATAACCAATGTGTCAAAATTTGTAATTCTGTATAATTCAGGGAAATGTGGTCTGATGATGATAATTACCAGTCACAAAGGTGGTCATTTATTCAACTTGTAGTTCTGAGGACTGATATCAGCCTCTCAAATCTGATTTAACATTTACTTTCTCATTTCTGTTAGAAAGTTAATCTATTCCTTTATAAAAAAAAAATGGAAAATGAATATTTCTTCTAAGAAGAATCTGAGCAGTTCCATAGTTTTTTATGTGTTTAAAACCTTGCCAATGTAACCACCTTTTTTATGAGCAGCTACTCAATATTTCTTTGCACAAAGGGGCCTAATGAAAATACATAATGTGCTTGTCATGGCTGTCATCTCCTGTCTTGTTGAAGCAGTGTCACCTCAGTTTCAGTCTCTTTGGGAAAGGGGAGGCACGTTTTTTAAAGTTGTAAAGCCCATTCCCCCATTATAAAAAAATTAAAATCCATTTAAAAAAATCAGGTAGGAATTAGGGGCTCATTGAGTGTAAAGATCTGTCAGCAACCCTTGTTCTACCCTTTTTGCTGAGATCATGGAATAGAGAAGGAGAACTGAATATGAAGATACATAAGGAGACATAAATGAATCTGGCGCCAACTTTTACCTCTGTTTTTAATAGTGTACGATCCAAGAGTATGTATGAAAGTGTTTCACAATCTATGCACCAAACAGTGGCGCATAGAGTGTATGCAATATAATTTGTTTCAGCCATGCCACTTTGAAACTGATATGGATTTGTACGACAGTTTTTTTGCCAAACTTTGGGGCATTTCTGGCGCATCAAACAATTCTGGCGTGACAGGCTCCTGCATCTTTGACACATTTAAAATTGTTGTGTCTGCCAACAATAAAAACACTATTCAAAAAGGGTCAAAAACTATAATAAAGTCATCATATCACTATAAATTCTATACCATATGAGAAATATAATGACTGTTGCGAATAGTCGGGCTGCGGGCGCCTGTGCAATCCTGCCTGTGCCCCGGCTTGAAGGGTGCCGCCGTCCCGGGTGTCAGGGACGGGGCACTCCCCCCCAGGGCACCGATACCCCACCTGGCCGCGCTTTGACTTTTCCCTCCTCCCCGCTGCCCGGCTCTGTGAAATTTAAAGGCCAGTGTGCCCTAAATTGGTAATTACGGGGGTTGCCCCTTATTACCCCGGGCGTCAGCCATCCCGCCCGATTTTAGTCCTGTTCCTACTAGGGGTTTTCTAGTCTTTTCTAATTCCGGACGAACCTTCTCCTACTCCCACACCACGAACCCTTTCCCCCTGTCCTGACCTTTTCGCCTGTCCCCGATACGACCTGCCTTACGATTTTGTACCACGCTAAACCTCAGTGCCCCCGCAAGAAGTCCTCCGGGTAGCGACCGTAACTCCCCCCGCAGCAAGTCATCCCGCTTTGGGTTTCGCTCTGGTGAAAACGGACAATTTAAATCCGTTCTCTGGGGACTTACACACCCCTTTCTGGTCCATGGATCCAACCGAATCATGCAGTAAGATCCGGCCATGGACCCGCCAGGGACCAAACCCCTGAGCGGATTCACCCCAAACGGGCTCGCGTCGCAGCAGATTTGGGAAAACAACTCGCAAATGAACCACTGACCTCCAGTTGCAGCAATTCTTTTGGAATCACAGCAGCACCATCGAACCCCGGCTACGCCTCCGTCAGCTGTTCCGCCCAAAAGGGGGGCCCAAGCTCCGACACCCTTGCCATCCAAGTACGAGGGGGTCCTAAGCTGTGTCAGGCTTTATTACCCCGGCCCCTGACATTGAATTTGGGGGCCAGTTCCCCACTGAGGTTAAGGTGGCGTTCGTGGTCAGTTTGCTGTCCGGAAAGGGCCTTTGCTTGGGGGTCACCCTATGGGAAGGAGCGATCCGGGGGACTGCAGCCTTTTGGCCTTCCTTCAGAATTTGAGTGTCTTCGAGGAGCCAGCTTGGGGTCTTTGCGGGGACGGCATTTTTAACCTGCGCCCGGGGAACCTTGGGCGGGGACACAGTTTGCACCCCGGGATCAGACTTCTGGGAAAGACGCCCCCCTTGCCCCCGTTTAAAAAGGCCCTTTCCCCCGGGGGTTTAAAGGGGCCGTGCAGCAAGAGTTGCCGTTTCCCAAAAGAATGAATCCACTTGACCACCTCAAACAAGAACATAGGCAGTTCGCCGAAGGCCAGTGGAGTCTTCGCCAAGAACGTGACCTGGTGCGACAAGCCGTCTGCCGACGCCATGGGCACCGTTGATCCAGAGGCCCCTTATGTAAACCCACGACGCATCCACTATAGCGAAGCGTTTGGGAAGAGCCCATGCAGGTGGATCAGCCCACATCTCTGAGCAGAGTTGTCCCACTGCGTTGCTGAAAAACTGTGCCTTTACCGCTGCCAACCCGAATCCCATATAAATTTTCGTAGGATGCTGTCCCATCCGTCCCCCAACGTCCGAAACATCCCACCCTAGGTCATGTTTGGAGAGGCATCGCCTAGTGAACTCTCAATCTCATCCACGCCTTACTATGTCTGTGGAGATCACACGACTGACTAGTCAGAGACTTGTATTCCAGGCTCCTGCTTCCTGCACGCTCCGGTTCCGCTGGGAATTTCAACCATGCCGGCCCTGGTGTCCGGTATTTAGCTTCCAGTGTTGTCTGGAGAAGCCGTTGGTGCGATATCCTCGTTCCAAGGGAGCTCCTTGGTGTGGGAGGTCTTGCAACATGGAAAAATTCTCTTCAACGTGCTGCTTGACGCTCTTCCTCAGCGATCCTGTTGTTGGGGTCCTTCCGTGGCTGCAGCGCCAGTGCCCTTATCCAATTGAAGACAGGCAAGGTCGTGCGTTGAGTCCTGACTTGCCGAATCGTAGCCTGGTGGCACAACGCCCGGTGCGCTCCGGCCTCTTCCCAAACCTTCCGTTCCTCCAGGCCTCACCAGTCCTCCCACGGAATACCGGATTATGCCTGGTGAAAACCGGGACCACACACACCGCTTGATGGGCAGTCCAGAGATCCACTTACTCTATGGACGTACGCCGGTGACTATGAAAGCATCAAAACGCGTTTATAATAATTTTTATTAGACAAATACGACAAATATGTCATCAAATAGGTATATCACTGCAAATTTAAGAACAGTTTAAGATAATAACCAATCAATCAATCTAGGGTAGACATGTCTCACAGTACCCTTTAATAGTTAAAATTTATATTAAGGGGTTACTTAATATTACTGTTCATTCAAGTCACCCATAGTTTTTATAATTTATTATTCTAAAAGCTCATCGTTAATTTGATATAGTTATAGATTGTCTTATAATAAATAATTTAAAAATCTCCTTATTATATGCGCGCTGCCTTGATTTTAAAGAAAAGAATTGTGAGCCGATCACTCTCTGTTATTAGAATAGTTATTGAATAGTTATCCTGTCTTTACAAACAATTACAGAAAATCCAGTCATGTCAAGCTCTTTTGAAGGATGCCATGATCATGCGCAGACATTTAAGAAATTGAACTGTTAAGCCATCTGCTGTACAAAAATTCTAGAAGTTATTTTTTTATCCAGAGTGATGTAGGGAGGAGGGGCGGGGGGACCACGTTCCTGGGTATATGGAAATAAGATCCTAAACAGTCAAGTGGGTGGTAACATTAACATACTTGCCAACTTTTGAAAGTGGCTATCAGGGAAATTTGAAGTTTGGGCCAAGCAATAGCAGTGCCATCCTCCTAATATTTTGTTGCGAATAGAACACACCCTTTTATATCATCCCACCACTCTCACAAAATGTCATGCGCCACTACACGAATTAACCTGAGTAACTGGCTCCTAGAAGAAAGCTACTTAAGGTTTGGTTCCCCACTTTCCTGATTATAGGAGAAGCCTAATCATTCACCCCGAGATAGCTTGGAGATACTACCCAAACTGTGTCCAGAACATATAACATTACACTACTATCCAATAATTCCATCCACCAAACAGTTGACCCATCCGTAGTGTGTATATACCAGGTGTACAACAGCGCTGCTATGCGCGCGCGCAGAGCGAAGACACAACGTTATACTTTGCGAACCTCTCAGATACCCCTTGTCATCAAGTGATACATGTGAAAAGACCAGTTAATACTCATCAAAACGGACTTCTAATTAGTAGAGGTCCGCTTCTGGGGGTGTGGAGATAATTCATTTTATATGGGGAACGCGAGTCCGGTGATCCAAGACACCTTATCATTTATCTGATAGTATCTCAGGCTGCAGCTGTTGGTTATGTTCTCTCTTGATCTATGAGTCTAAGCTATGGAAAATAGAGTGGCGGCCCCAATCTTTTATATTTTTTTCAAAAATAAATTCTTACTCTTATTGAGAGATCCATAAATGGCAACTACTGTGATCATTACAGTGGATGCCTATTTAAGGATTCTCAATATATAAATAATTTTACAGGAAAAAAATTATTTGGGGTTCCCCACATTGTTCCAATACAAACACACACACACAATAATAACCAAACAGTTTGCAGCCTAAAACTCATCGAAAATGGAAGGCTACCCTAACGCCCAAAACCTAGCATGAACTACCCCCAGAAAAGAGCTATCACATTTAAGAGTTCCGCTTCCATTGGTAACGTGGGTTTAATGTCAGCCTTGGGATGTCAAAAACCACTGCTGACACCAAGTCCAAACAATAGTAATGGAGAGGCGTCTATAATTACTACCACTGAAATGAAATGTCAAAAAGATAGACACAAATTGCACAAAAAGCTTTTATTTAAACAAACATTATCCGACCACAAACCTCTCTCACCATTTTCTTAAAAAAAATAGATCCAAGGTTGATCAGACACAATCCACTGAATCTGAAGTAGTCCAAATGGGAACCTGTAAATAAACAAACATTACACATATACACATACATAGGCTGGATAGCTTATTCAGCATCCAGAAAAGCTGGGTGACTCCCATCAACCACAGGTAATAACCCATGATAAAAGTCGAAAACTGGTGCCCACCATCTGGTGATAGATGAAGAGTTCACCACTGCAATTCCTAAAATGCGCTAGAGCGGATAGGCTATTAGTGCTGAAAAGGCAACTTGCCAGAGAGACAGGATCTGCATGGGCGTCGACAATATCAAGTGAGCTGAGAACAAGAGGGCAACTCCTACCCCCAATGGTCTGTCTTTAACCAGTTGAGCAACCACTAAGGGGGCAGTGAGTAATAGCAGAAGGGTAAAAGGGTGGAAAACTAACTGAGACCCCATGCAGCCTGTCTTCAGCCCTATGCAGGCCACTGAGACTGCTGGCAGGGGCATAGGATAAGGCTGTAATGGCAAAACTGATATACCCCTGTTGACCACCAGTTACAACGCAGGAGGAAAGGGAAGACAGGGAACAACTCCTGCGGCTGGTCTTCTAACCCTGTCTTAGTCGGCCTCAGTGGACCTGTAGAACCAGAGCAAGGGCGACGAAAGGAAACAAAGCGGCACTCCTTCTCTCTAACTATGGCAGTTGAGACAGACCACTCAGGTGCCATGGGACAACCGCATGGTATGAGAAAGAGTCACTGGGGCGCGAGAGCTCCAGCATCCTGTCACTCCTACTGCAAAGGAGGAAGAATAGAGGCATGAGCCTGCTCGAAAGACAACTGGGAGACGAACAGGATCAAGAGAGCGGGGTAATTAAAAATATCATGTACTCGAACTAAAGGCTGAAAACCTCCTTCTATAAGAACGCGCACGTTCCATGAACAAGACTTTATTATTATATGAGCTACCCCCCTGACTGATGCCACTTTTATTAAAAAAACCTACAGCAGCCTGTTGCTGTGAAATTTCTTTCGCCCATAGTATGAGCCAAGGACCTCGCCGCATTGTGAAGGAGGGTAATCGCAAAATGGGGTCTGTTTACCACCCTTCCTGGCTCAGCGCTGGTGGTGGTCCTGAGGAGACCCCCCCTATGGCAAGTATTGATTGGCAAGTATGCTTACAAATCTAAGTGTACACCAGGGAATGAACCAGAACTCTTACTATCCCATTAGCGTTGACAGTGTCACACTTTCTGAGTGGTCTTGTGAGAATTAGATCATCATGAGATTATGCTCAGATTTCACTTACTAACATACAGATTCCTTCACCAGTGGCTGGAACGTTGTATACCTTTTTGCCACAAATAACCTGCATTTGATGGAATTACAATAAACCTATAGTGGGATGCAAAAGCATTTATATTTTTGAATTGTTCATTATTTTTAGACATTACTTCATAAACGTCTAAATTATTATTTTATTAATTGAACATTTTTATTGATTCAGCACAAAGAAGCAGTGTTTGTGAAGGTGAAAAGAAATGATACATAACCCTTTTCCCAAATCTTTACAAATAATAAACTGAAAAGTGTGCTGTGCATATCTATTCAGCCCTCCTGAGTCAATACTTTGTAGGACCACCTTTAGCTGTAATGACAGTTGCAGTCTGTTTTGGTAGGTCCCAACCAGCTTTTTACATCTGGAATTTTTGCCTATTCTTCTCTGCAAAATAGCTTAAAGGGGTGTTATCGTTTCATTAAATGGTCTTCAGAATAAGAGGGACAGTGAAAACAAGCAACTTTGCAACTTGATCTTCATTAGCAAAGTTTAAGCTGCCTTGTTCTCACATGTCCCTCTAATCTTGTGTTTTATTTACACTGAAATCCGTGCGAGAGGTCCTAATCCCCCACCTTGTAATTCCCACTAGCTGAGAGCTTCAATTTATATTCTGTACAGCCCTACTGTCTCCGATTCACGTTGCTTTAAGTCTCTAGACTAAAGTTAAGTGCCTTAGCCTTTCCCCTTCGTCTCCACAACCGCACAAACAACCGGCAGGAAGAAATTAGTAACATGAGAAAGACAGGACAAGTTTGTCCCATGAGCCTAACTCTCTCTGCAAACACGCAGATCTGTGCCATTCTTAGAAAGCTTAATACCTCTCCACTCGTGAAGATTGAATGCAGCCTGTGGTAGTAGTACGCTCTTAATAAAATAAGACTGCAAGAAAGACCAGTGATAATGTGGACTCAGAGGAGAGGGGGGGGGAAGACTCAGAGCCACGCATGAACGGGAGATGTCATCCTGCTGGATGGGAAGAAAGCGGCCCCTGAGCTTTCACAAGCGAGCTCAACGCACCTCACCACACACAGGCCTAAGAACAGAGAGTGTAGAAATCAAGACCGACATAGGAAGCTCTATAAACATCCCCTTTAACTGCAGTTAGATTGGATGAAGAGTCATATTTGTGAACACAGTAGTCCTCCATAGAATCTCAATTGGAACACCTCCCCCAAGGTCGGAATTTCGCATTCGATATTTCTTGGCAACCCATACATTCTACGGGTGGAACGTTCCTTAGTGAGGTTCAATCTGTGCAAATAGTAGTGGGCCGCTCAATTGACTATCGACAATCAAGCATACAAAGAGTAGGACGATGATGCGATATTCACAAGCATAATACATCGCACGTTTTCTTACGGCTTATCCTGAAATTTCCAATCACGTGATATTTTAGGATACAATCTTATAAAGATAAACCTTTTAACTATCGCAACCTTGTCAGCGTTTCCTGTCATAATTGCGGCCAGCCTCATCTCCGAGGACAGGCGGGTTTCTGAGGAGGATTACAACGTCACCACTTGGCGGTGTATGATCATCATTAGTGCAAAAATCACTGACTATTTTATCCCTATGCAACTGCATTTCCTGTTCAGCTCATTCTCTGGCTATGTCCACTTCACAGCAGACCGTTCGGCCGTCTAAACCAATAGCTTTTTTAACAGCTCATAGAAACAGTCTCTTTCTAATGCACAAACCAACCACCTAGCTGTAGCTTAGAATAGTTTTTTTTATTGGAAAAATTTTTCACTTTCTTATTTAGTTAGAGAAAATTTTATAGATATCTACTGGTGTGTGTAGCCGCTGTGCTGTGGTGGGGTGGGGGCGGGGCGGCAACAGGAGAGGCTTTGGAAAGGAGGGGTGATATTTGTTTTTAAGCCAGTGTGTTCTGTGACTTGAATTAAAAAAAAAGCAATGTTTTTTTACCACTTTTTTGGCCCCGCAGACTCTAAATAGGAGGTAAAATTTCTCCTTTTGTTTTTCCAGTTCTTTTTGCACTCACTGCGTGTCAGTGTTCCCAAAAACCGGAATAACTTTATCCCCTATAACTTTTAAATTGTTCTAATTTTAAGTCCTGTGCGTCTGTTTCCTGCAAAGAGCTCACTTGTATGCAAATTGTGTTATACATATTTCCTAGTAAATTGCGCTTGTTGTCAGTGGTGCGAAGACCGCCATATTAAATCCATATAACAATTAAATAGTTCTATTGCACTTAGTGCGTCTTTTTGCCGCAAAGAGCTCAGTTGTATGCAAATTGTGTTATAGTTTCAGAGTTCCATAGTTTCATAGTTTGTAAGGCCAAAAAAAGACCATCCAGTTCAGCCTGTTGTGCTAAGGTGTTGATCCAGAGGAAGGCAAAAAAACCCAAACAGGTAGAAGCCAATATTCCTCATTTTAGGTAAAAATTCCTTCCCGACTCCAATCTGGCAATCGGAAAAAATCCCTGGATCAATGACCCCTCTCCAGAGTCCTAGACACTATAACTTGTTATATTATTACACTTCAGAAAATGCATCCAAACCCTTTTTGAACTCTGTTAGTGAATTAACCATGACCAGTTCCTCTGGCAGAGAGTTCCACAGTCTCACTGCTCTAACAGTAAAGAATCCCTTTCTATTTTTATGTAGAAACTTTCGTTCCTCAAGACGTAGAGGATGCCCCCCTTGTTCTAGATACAGCCCTGGGTATAAATAAATCTTGGGAGAGATCTCTATATTGACCTTTGATGTATTTAAACATATTTATTATGTCCCCCCGAAACCGTTTTTTTTCTAAACTAAATAACCCTAATCTTGCTAATGTTTCTGGGTATTGTAGTCCACCCAGTCCTTTTATTATTTTTGTTGCCCGCCTTTGTACCTGTTCAAGCTCTATAATGTCTTTCCTGTGCACTGCTGCACAAAACTGTACACAATATTCCATGTGTGGTCTAACCAGTGACTTTGTATAATGGAGAGAATAATGTTCTCATCATGTGCCTCTATGCCCCTTTTAATGCACCCCATGATCCTATTCGCCTTCGCAGCTGCTGTCTGACACTGGCTGCTACAAATTAAGTTTACTGTCCACCAGGATTCCCAAGTCCTTCTCCATGTCACTTTTACCCAGCCTTTTTCCATTTAACATGTAGTCATGTAATGGATTTTTCTTCCCCATGTTCATAACCTTGCATTTATCTGTATTAAACCTCATCTGCCATTTCCCTGCCCAGGCTTCCAACAATCCAGATCCCTTTGTAATAACACATTATCCTCTATTGTGTTGATTACTTTACAGAGCTTAGTATCATCTGCAAAGATCGATATTCTACTGTGTAATCCCTGTGTAAGATCATTAATGAAAATGTTAAAGAGGATAGGGCCCAATACTGACCCTTGTGGTACCCCACTAGTAACAGCAATCCAGTCTGAGTATGTACCGTTAATTACTACCGTTTGTTTTCTATCAGTGAGCCAGTTGCTTACCCACTTGCACACATTTTCCCCCAGTCCAAGCATTTTCATTTTATTTACCAACCTTTTATGTGGCACCGTATCAAATGCTTTAGAAAAATCTAGATATATGACATCCAGTGCCTCACCCCCGATCCAGTCTAGCACTGACTTCCTCATAGACGCTGATGAGATTAGTCTGACAGGACCGATCCTTCATAAACCCATGCTAGAACGGCGTTATACATTTATTTTCAGTGAGATACTCCAGGATAGCATCTCTGAGAAAACCTTCAAACATTTTACCTACAACAGAGGTTTAACTTACCGGCCTATAGTTTCCTGGATCACTTTTTGACCTCTTTTTGAATATTGGCACCACATTTGCTATGCGCCAATCCTTTGGGACATACCCCGTTATTAGACAGTCCATAAATATTAAGAATATTAAGAATATTTCCTAGTAAATTGCGCCTGTTGTCAGTGGTGTGAAGGCCGTCATATTAATCCTTATAACATTTAAATACTCTTATTGCAGTCCATGCGTCTCTTTGCCGCAAAGAGCTCACTTATACGCAAATTGTGTTATACATATTTCTTCCACCAGACCGAATTTCACAGATATTCAATAGAAACAATTCTGTTTCTAATCCTAGTTGGCCGTTGGAAATTAGAGGGATTTAAGAATATCTGTGATCTGCCGTCATTGCAGTACAGTTTCTCAATAAGAGACTGTGAAAAGCTCTTCTACACCTTTTACATTTTTATCTTTCTGAACATGGAGCGAACTACAGGTGGTAAGCGAGCAAAGAGGGGTGTAATGGGTGACCTCTGGCAACCCTTATTTACCACCTCAGCAACGCCTGTAATGCAAGGCACACATACAACACACTGAGACCAGCTTAAGATCATGGTGCACAACTATCTGCGTCTCAACACTGATGTTTTTGGATATGTTCCGGACCCAATTGACTTCGGGTATCCAAAATGGATGAATGGCCTGAGCTCGCCACGTCATAGAGGTGTTGTCCTGCCCAGCAGCCAGCGTCATATCTGAATGGACCTTCAGCACAGCTGGAGGAGTCATTACAGACAAATTCATCCAGCTTTCCACTGACAATGTGGATCGTTTGACTTTCATCAAAATGATTCAGGCGTGGATTTCTGATGATGTTGTGGCCCTAGTTGCCGAGGTCCTCCATTAGTTGCCTGTCTACCTCACATTCCTCTTCCAAAAGAAATGGTCCTCTTGAAAAAAAATTTTTTAAATGATCATTTCTTAATGCAATTTTTATTCTGAGTGCCCAAAAGGTTACTTTGCTGTTTTTGCGGTTAGGAGACAGTAAAAGACACCAATCGTACACGGTTTCATGAAAAAAACGTATTCTACTTCTGTCTAGGTCTAGGTCTAAAATTCACTTTGTTGCCCATAGCAGCCAATCACAGCGCCCATTTCATTTCTTATGGTGCTCTGGAAAAATGAAAGGGACAATCTGATTGGTTGCTATGGACAACAAGGTGAGTTTTAGACCTAGACAATTTTCATACATGTGGCCCATAGTGTTTGGCATTTAGGTCAAAAAGTAAAATTTTGGTCTCATCTGACCAGGGCACCTTCTTCCACATGCTGCTGTGTACTCTCTATATCGTTTTGCACACTGCAAATGGGGCTTTTTATGGCTTCCTTTCAAAAAGTTCTTCTTTTCTGGACTTTCAGTTTAGGTGGATGGCCATGTCTTGGTAGATCAGCAGTTGTGCCATACCTCTTCCATTTACAGATGATGGTTTGAACAGTGCTGTATGAGATGTTCAGAGCATGGGCTATTTTTTTTTAAAACCTATCCCTACAATACACTTTGCCATAACTTTGTCCCTGAGCTGTCTGGTATGTTCCTTGGTTTTCTTGATGCTGTTTATTCAATGTTGTTCTCCAACATACTTTTGAGGCCTTCACAAAACAGCTGTAGTTATACTGAGAGTAAATTACATACAGATGTACTGTATTTCCTAAATAGGTGACTTCTAAAGGCAATTGGTCACACATGATTTTATTTTGGGGTATCAGAGTAAGGGGTCTGAATACATATGCATGCCATATTTTTCAGTTTTTTAATCTACAAAAATTTGGAAAAGCAGGTATCATTTCCTTTACACTTCACAAATACTTGCTAATTTATTTTGCTCTATTACATACAATATCAATAAAATACATTTATGTTTTTGGCAGTAACACAGAAAAATGAGGAATAGTTCAAGGGGTATGGATTCTTTTGCATACCACTGTTTGGGAAAATTTACCAAAGACGAACACTCCCGCCCGCAAACATAATGCAAAGGGCTTACATAGTGGAGTCATAATTTGATCAGTTTTTAGTTGATGCCTGATATATGATCAACATTACTCTTAGTTCGGGGATCCCATAGGTATTTTGTCAGTATAGGATAAATAACCAGACTATTCAGGTAGAGTAATGATTCCAAAGTTCACAGAAGAGTTACAGCCTTATCTTTTACTAACATAAAAAATAGCATTGCAATTTCTATTAATCAGAGTTATAAGGCTGAAAGGGCTTGGAGCACAAAAGTAAAAGAGATTTATATGCTTAGAACATTTCACAGACAAATTGCCCTCTATTGAATTGATATTTTAATCTGACATTACATTTGAATCCCTTTCTAATCTGAATAACTCTCTGGTTTCTCTTTATCTGGCAGATTAACATGTTTGCTTGCATGCTTGACAAATCTTAGCCAACATTATCGGTCCCGGTTGTCTTTCATATACTCATACCATTGTACTTGATGGGTTACACAGCTGGTATGAGAAACTGAAGTGAAACAGTTAATGTACTTGTTTTCCACTGGAGAATTACTGGATGAATGTATGATACGTCATTCTTACCAGAGTCTCAAGACGCTGAGATCAAATATGTAGCAGTTCTGATGACATGAAACAGATCATTACACCTTCTGTACCTCAATAGCAGTATAAGACACTTATTGGAAAGAGCGTAGGAAAAGCATTGCTCGCCAATATTCAGGCCTGCTACCATGTTGTCACTGTGATATTTCTAAACATTAGCCCCAGCTGGCAGATACATCTATCTTGATGTAAGAAAGAGGCTGCCTTTCATACATCAAAGGATATAGATTTTTCCATCATACTTCCATGTTAAGAAAGTGTAATCAATGTAATTTAATAGATATCAAAATACATAGGGTTAAAAATGGAGAATACTAAAATACAGTTAGGTCCATATATATTTGGACACTGACACAAATTTTGTTTTTTGTACTTGTTTACTGAAATATATTCAAGTTATAGTTATATAATGGACGTGGACATAAAGTCCAGATTTTCAGCTTTCATTTCAGAGGATCCACATTAGAATTGCAGTAAGGGTCTAGGAGTTTCAGCTCCGTAACATGGGCCTCCCTGTTTTTATAGGGACCAAAAAGAAAATTGGACAAATTAAATAATTGTAAATAAAATGTTAATTTCTAATACTTGATTGAAAACCCTCTGTTGACAATGACTGCCTGAAGTCTTCAACTCATTGACATGATACGAGGGAAAAAAGAAGAGGCGACCCGGTGCTCGTGGTTCCAGCAGTCCAGAGAGAATGCAAGAATATGTTGTATAATAAAAGTGGCGTTTATTCTTAAAAATGTAAAGGAAACCTAGCCTTCACACAATTTAAAACACTATAACACACTATAATGGACTTGACGCATTTCACATTGTATACCGATGCTTCTTCAGAAGTCAGAATTCTAGTTGATGGGTAGAGCAGTCCCATAAATAGCAGAAAGAAGTATCAACAGCACTCAATTTTTCTGATCCTTGAAAGTAATATTTTTATTACCTCAAAGGTGCTCCATACAAGAATAAATTGTTTGTGTGACAAAGATCAGACGTTTCGTACAAAAAGACCTTATTCATAGCCGTCACTGCAATAAAAAAAATATAAACATAAACAAAACGATATACCTGTGAGGCCATAAAAAATAAAACGTATACGTATATACAGAAAAACAAGGTAAATACATGTATACAGATGAGTAATCTACTTATAATAATAGAGCAGCACAGTGTATAACATGATATTTGGTATCCAACAGAACAATGCAGTCACAAGTAGAATATATACCACATGGAGTATATATAAATATGTATACATACAGTGGGTACAGAAAGTATTCAGACCCCTTTAAATTTATCACTCTTTATTTCATTGCAGCCATTTGGGAAGATCAAAAAAGTTCATTTTTTGCTCATTAATGTACACTGCACCCCGTCTTGAAAGAAAAAAAAAACAGAAATGTTGATATTTTTGCAAATTTATTAAACTAGAAAAACTGAAATATCACATGGTCTTAAGTATTCAGACCCTTTGCTGGGGCACTCATATTTAACTCACAAAGAGTGAAAAATGTAAAGGGGTCTGAATACTTTCCATACCCACTGTATGTTTCTATAATCAGCCTATAATACCCTATGCAAAAGCCCTATATGGGGTGCAGAGAATTAGAATGCGGCCGCAGACGCTGAGATCAGGGAACGCTAGCTGTCTCATGGATGCCAGCGTCCTGAATAAGATGTGTGTGATCGCGCCGAGATGCAGCGCATGCGCGGGAGAGAGGTCTGCATGAAACAAAGGAATTACTAAATAAAGGGGATAAAGTGGAGAGAGTAAATGAGAATACAAAAAAGAGAGGATGTTTGGAGTAGTATAATAAAGAAAAAGCTGAAGATATGTGAAAAGGGGGAAAAATGGAGTATGAAATAATGAGGAAATGGAGACAGAATAAAAAGGGATGAGAAGAGGATGAAAGAGAAAAGAATGATATGTATAGGACAGCAAGAGACCCTGTGTAAGTAGTAGTGATATCTCACCCTGACGTTGTCCCTGGTATTTATCGAAGCTGTGGAAAAAAGAGAGAAAATGCCATGAAATTGGTTTGTTAAACAAATAATCACATTCCCTATTGAGACTCCTAGGGTGTAATGTGTCCAAAGTGTGTATCCAAAAAGATTCATGTTGTTTGAGTAGTTTAGTACAATTACCCCCTGTTCGAGAATCTGATATCTCAATTGTATTGATGTTGTGTTGATGTTGTGTTTTGCTTGTGTAAAATAGTTTTATTACAGCGTATAGTGGATTTATGGTTGGATATCCAATCTTTTATGCTTTGAGTTGTCTTCCCTACATAGAGCAGACCACATGGACATTTAATGGTATATACTACAAAGGTGCTATTGCAAGTATAGAAACCTTTAATTTTGTATCTTTTACTGGTTCTGGGGTGGAGTACATTTGAACCCTTAATGACATTCGAGCAATGTACACAGTGTAAACATGGGTGAGCCCCTGTTGTGTAAAGTAAGTTGAGATCTTGTCGGGTGGGAGGGTCCTGCTCTTACCAACGTGTCACAAATATTTTGTGGTCTCTTGATACAAATTAGAATCTGGTTTTGAAATTCTTTTATGTCTGGAAATGCACATTTTAAGATTCCCCAATGCTTACATAGGATATTGTATATACCTTTTATTAGCGGATGGCAAGTGTGTACAAAGGGTAGCCAGGGGAGGGGTGGGGGCTATTCACATTTTTCTCCTTTTCAGAAATGTCTGGAGCTGTGGAGTGTGTTCAGGGTAACCAGGATTCTGAAATTCGTTTTTCATTTCATCCATTCTTTTTTATTTAACTGTGGCATCTGAAACTATGCGTTTTACTCTCATCATGAGTTGTGATTATGGAGAGATTTCCTTGGTCTTTTGGGGATGGCAGCATTTAAAATGTAATAAATTGTTTCTGTCGGTTGGTTTAACATATATGTCAGTACTTATTGTGTTATCATGATTTCTTAAAACAAGGTTGTCCAAAAATTTAAGCGAGTTCTGGTCAAACTGGATAGTGAATTGAAGTTAGGGACAAATGGAATTCCTCCATTTCAGGAACTGATCCAGGGTGTGAGAATCCCCTTTCCAAATACAAAATATATAATTTATGTATCTTTTCCAGATCATAGCATGTTTCTGAAAAAGATTGTTGGTGTAGATGTAATTGTTTTCAAAATCAGCCATATAGGCATTGGCATATGAGGGTGCCATATAGCACCCCATAGCTGTCCAATGTTTCTGTCTGTAAAAAGTGTTCTCAAACAAGAAATAGCTCTCTTCCAAGATAATGGTGAGAAGATCAATTCAAAACTTGATTTCATCTGGATTAAGTACTGAATTTTCTAATAATTTCAGAATGGCTTCAATACCTTTTGTTTGCTCTGTTGAGGTGTATAAATTACATGTATGAAAGAAACCAGAAAGGCAGTGTCAGGGTTCTTATAAAAGGTTTGTAGGAGTAATAAGAAATGTCCTGTGTCTTTGATAAAAGACTATGTATTCTTAATTAAAGGTGAAAAAACCTTTTCTAAAAATTGTGCCAGGAGGAAAAAAATCAAGTCGGTAGATGCTACAATAGTTCTGCCGGGGGGCTTGTCCAAATGTTTGTGTACCTTAGGAAGTATAAAAAAGATGTAATGGGGTGTTCGGCAATGAGAAACTTGTATGTGGACATATCAATAATCTGTTTTTGTAATGATATATCCAGTAGAGTTTGTATCCTCTTTTTGATCTTGAAGATGGGGTCACAATCAAATGGTGTGTAGGTGTCTATAAACCTCTTCCATATATGTGCATTTGTCTAAAACAACATTGGTACCTCTCTTATCTGCAGGTTTGATAATAATCTGGGGATCTGAGCGAAGAGTACGTATAGCATTTAACTCATCCCTGGAGACATTATTCCATAGAGTCTTCCATAAAACTCTACAGGGTGATATGTTTTAGGAGGGTTTGTAAGTACTGGGCTTACGCAGACTAAGAGTTCCAATAGACAGAGCTGTACTTGGTGTCTCACTATCTCCCATTGTAATGGAGTGCTGTTGATACTTCTTTCAACTCATTGACATTACCAGATGCTGTGGTTCCTCCTTTTTAATGCTCTGCCAGGCCTTTACTGTAGCAGTTATCAGTTGTTATTTGTTAGTGGGCCTTTCTGCCTGAAGTTTAGTCTTTAACAAGTGAAATGCATGCTCAGTTAGGTTGAGATCAGGTGACTGACTTGGTGATTCAAGAATATTCCCCTTCTTTGCTTTAATAAACTCCTGGGTTGCTTTGGCTTTCTGTTTTTGGTCATTGTCTACCTATCTTATGAAACGCTGACCAATCAGTTTGACTGCATTTGGCTGGATTTGAGCACACAGTATGAGGGACATGTATGAAAACTGTCTTGATATAAGATTTTCTTTTTTGCCCATAGCAACCAATCAGAGCGGCCATTTCATTCTTTCAGAGCATTATGTGAAATGTAAGGGGAACTCTGATTGGTTGCTATGGGCAACAAAAAAATAATTCATCCCACTGCTTCTGTCCTGTGTCACATCATCAATAAACACTAGTGACCCATTGCCACTGGCAGCCATGCATGCCCAAGCCATCACACTGCCTCCGCCATGTTTTACAAATGTGGTATGCTTTGGATCATGTACATTCACATTTAAACTGCCGTATTTATATTTTATGTACTGGTTATGAGCCTCCGTCAAGGGATTTCCTTGGTATCCCCCAATTAGCACTTTATAAAACACACGTGAGGCTAAACACTCAAATTGTGAAAAAAGAAACCTTATTTACTTTTTCTTTTAAAGCGATTGATATATGATTAACAGACACATAAGTCCTCATACAGCTTAATAGTCGCAATGAACAACACAATATTAAACCAGTACTTAGCTGTTGGTCTCCAGCTTTACATCGGTGCTGAAAAGCACATGTAGTCCAGTATTGGAGCTTACCAGTTGTGAGCCGAAGCTCGTTTGCTGCAAGGCAGCGGATGCGACATTTTGGAAAGCTGAGTTTCCTTCTTCAGGCATGCACACTGCGATGACTGACTTCCTTCTTATACAGATCGTACTCAAGAAGCAGGTGAGTGTAAACCATTAGTTAGACAACATAGATCAAGATATCACCAAACATATCAATACATAAACACTAAAAGAAGCACATTTGACCCGGTGATATATCCCTACCCTAGCCTAAACAAACATTATAGTACTACCTATTCTACCTTTAATTGACTTATCTCTTATACTTGAACATTAAATCATATTAGAAAAACATTATAAAAAACATCTTAAATTAAAAACCTCGTTCAGGCCCTTAGGTATCAATGTTTCCAGCTTATCTATCCAAAACGCTTCTCGCTGGAGAAGCTTCGATTTTATAAGATTTTCATTAGGAGCAGTAATTTCTTCTAGGACGCACCATCTTAAATCGCTGACCGTATGTTTTAGGTCATAACAATGTTGATCTAACGTAGTTTTACCATAATTTTTGCTGACTTTATCTCTATTGATTTGTTTATTCACTTCTTTACTTTTACAATTACGAATAGCAGATTTATGTTCGCTTATCCTTAATTTGACTGGACGACTTGTTTGTCCAACGTAACATTTCACACAGTGACATTTAATTAAATAGATGACATTGCTTGTGTTACAATTAAAATGCCCATAAACTTGTATGTGTGATATATATGACCCTTTTATTATAGATGAGCAACTAACGCATGAGAGGCACGGAAATGTACCATGTCTTGTCGTTCGAAGTTTCTCCTGTATAGATCTTTTAGGAGGACAAATGTCCGAATGTATTAAAGTGTCACCTATGGATTTTCCTCTTTTGAAAATACAGCGTGGTTTATCCCTAAATAGATGTCCAAATTTGGGATCGGACTGTAAAATATGCCAGTTGTTACAGATGGCTATTCTGACTAGATTAGAATGCTTATCATATTGTGTCACAAATGTAAAACGAAATTGTTTTCTTTGGTTATGCTGTTTACTCATTAATTCTTCTCTTTTTATATTTTTCACCTGCTGACCTAATTCAACCAATTCCTCGAAATTATATCCTCGTTGTACAAATCTATTAATTAGCTTTTACATTTCTCGTTCGTATTGCTGATCGTCAGAGTAAATACGACGGACTTGTATAAATTGACCTTTCGGTATTCCATAGAATAATTGCGGTGCATGATAGCTCCGCCTATGCAAAAAGTTATTGCGTTCCATTGGTTTCACAAACAATGTAGTGTCAAAGTGGTTGGTAATACTATTCTTAATCACTTTTACATCTAGATATTCTATCATATGTTCACTCTTGTTAAGAGAGAACGTAATGAGTGGATGTCTTGAATTAATGTATGACATGAATTGATCAAGTTCTAACTCTGTCCCTGTCCACAGCAAGAAAATGTCATCCACATATCTTAAATACGTTTTAATTTTAGAGTCAAATTGTGTGTTGCAAATATACTTAGTTTCAAAGTATGACATGAATATATTTGCCACACTTGGTGCTGCAGGAGACCCCATCGAGGTTTCCTGCAGCTGTAAATAGCATTTGTCTCCAAACCTAAAATAGTTTTTCAATAGCACAAAATCAAGCAGCGTCATTAAGAACGCTATATGTGCATTCGATAAAGTTGCGTCTTGTATAAGTACTTCACGAACCGCTTCAATAGCATGAGCATATAGTATATTTGTAAACAAAGATTTTACATCCAGAGTGCACAAATATACAACATCAGTTCCATCAATTTTTGACAAATGTTGCAAAAACTGTTTGGTATCAGTCAGACACGTTTTGTCTCTCTTCACGATTTTCTGTAAGTACCCATCTAAGTACCTGGCCAGGGGCTCAAGCAATGATCCCATGCCAGATACTATGGGTCTATAAGGGGGTAGAATCTGTTTGTGAATTTTGGGGACAAAGTAGATAATAGGAGTGCGGGGATTAACTACTGTTAATGCTTTTTTAGTAGTATGATCAATAGGTTCTGCTTGACATGATTCTTGTAAGAACATATCTACTTCCTTTTTAAACTCCTGAGTTGGATCCGTTTTCAAAAGACTATATAATGCACTATCCTGAAGATGTTCCAAAGCTGCCTGCATATAGTCATGTTTGTCAACAATAACTGTTGCACCACCTTTATTCGCCTTTTTTATTATTATGTCATTGTTGTTTTTCAACTCTTCTATTGCTTTGATTTCAGGTGGTGAAAGGTTATTGTGTACACAAGGGGCATTCTTCCATTTTTTTTGTCACTTCTAATGTAACTAGTTGTGTAAACACCTCAAGATTTGAATTTTGAATCACCGGGTCAAATGTGCTTCTTTTAGTGTTTATGTATTGATACGTTTGTTGATATCTTGATCTATGTTGTCTAACTAATGGTTAACACTCACCTGCTTCTTGAGTACGATCTGTATAAGAAGGGAGTCAGTCATCGCAGTGCGCATGCCTGAAGAAGGAAACTCAGCTTTCCGAAACATCGCATCCACTGCCTTGCAGCAAACGAGCTTCAGCTCACAACTGGTAAGCTCCAATACTGGACTACATGTGCTTTTCAGCACCGATGTAAAGCTGGAGACCAACAGCTAAGTACTGGTTTAATATTGTGTTGTTCATTGCGACTATTAAGCTGTATGAGGACTTATGTGTCTGTTAATCATATATCAATCGCTTTAAAAGAAAAAGTAAATACGGTTTCTTTTTTCACAATTTGAGTGTTTAGCCTCACGTGTGTTTTATAAAATGCTTTGGTTCACGAGCTGTACCACGCCTTTGCCATACTTTTTTCTGTTCCATCATTATGGTAGAGGTTGATCTTGGTTTTATCTGTCCAAAGAATGTTCTTCCAGAACTGTGCTGGCTTTTTTAGATTTTGTTTTACAAAGCCCAATTTACCCTTTTATTCTTGAGGATTATGAGTGACTTTCACTATGCAGTGATTTGGATATTGATAGGCCTATATCCTGGAGATTATTCAGAGTCAAATCCAGCTCATTCCAGCCAAATGCAGCCAAACTGAGTGGTTGGCATTTCATAACAGATGGACAATGAACCAAAACACAAAGCCAAAGCAACTCAGGAGTTTATTAAAGCAAAGAAGTGAAATATTCATGAATGGCCAAGTCAGTCACCTGATCTCAACCCAATTGAGCATGCATTTCACTTGTTAAAGACTAAGCTTCTGACAGGCCACAAACAAACAGCAACTTAAAACTGTGCAGAAAAGACCTGGCAGAGCATTAAAGAGGAGGAAACACAGCATTTGGTGATGTCCTTGAGTTCAAGACTTTATGCAGTCATTGCCAACAAAGGGTTTTCATCCAAGTATCAAAAATTATCATTTTATTTACAATTATTTAATTTGTTCAATTACTTTTGGTCCCTTTAAAAACAGAGTGGCACATGTTAAGGTGCTGAAACTCCTAAACCCTTGATCCAATTTTAATGTGGATACCCTCAAATGAAGTCTGAAAGTCTGGACTTTAGTTTTATATCCATTATATTTCTTGAATATGTTTCAGTAAAAAGGTACAAAAAACTAACTTTGTGTCACTGTCCAAATATATATGGACCTAATCATATTTCTGTGTTATTATACATTTGATAATATATGTTAAAACGTAGTATTTGGTAATAGTAATAATTTACTATTATGCATCTTCGCTAATCATTCTATAAGATCAAGTAAGTATTTTAGATGCAGATGTGCACCCCACAACAATGGGACACCTGTAACTCAGACTATGGTGCCAATAGCAACACAGAAAAAAAATTGGGTGCTATTTCACTGTGGTTTGAGCCGATAAATATGAGTAATATAAATGCTGACGTGCACCCCACAACACAGGGACACCCGTAACTCAGACTGTGGTGGCCGCTAGCAATGCAGAAATAAAATTGGGTGCTACAGTATTTCAACGTAGTTTGAGAGGATAAATATGAGTAGTATAAATGCAGACGTGCACCCCACAACAAAGGGACACCCGTGACTCAGACTGTGCTGGCAGCTGGCAACGCAGAAATAATATTTGATGCTATTTCAAATTGGCTTGAGAGGAGAAATATGTCTGATGCAGGATCTGCCCCTCCAAACCCGACACCCTCTTCCCCTGCAGCTATGCCGTTCAGAACACTGGAGCTGTTTCCAAATCTCTAACTAATACTAACTAGAGATCTCTAATCTTGCTGTACCCAAAGCTAACTAATCTATTAAGAACCCTTTTCAGTAGTAAAAATGCTGGGAAATACTCTCCTTCTAGCTTTGAAAAAAGCTGAGCAGAGAGATAGCTATCCGTTCTGTTCACTGTGTGGAAGCTAATGCCGCTGAAAAAGGCGCGATTGGAATGCACAATGGTGATTATTGATACGATTTTTAAGGAAAATCATCGCGGAACCAAGATTTTAGTGAAAATCTGGGAGATTTAAACCTTTTTCGATTTCATCGCTCAACACTAATTTCAACTACTTCTTTAGCTTTCCCAGTACCTACTTATTGCTTTTCTGAAGGTGGCGTTGAAGGGGGGCAACAAATTTTTCCCAAATTGAATGTTTTCAATCGCAAATTTGGAGGTTCTTCAGTATCAACAGATGATTTCAAGCTTCATTATTATCTAATAAAATTTCATTGATGGAATTTACATTTTCAAAGCTTGGGGAATTTTTTATCGTCACGTAAAGGGAGGTGCAGGGGCCCGCGGGAACCCCACCCATTTCCCCGCCTTTGACGTGCGCCCAGGCGGCAGCGGGCAAAGGGGCGACAGTCCCTCGTGCAAAGTCGGGGCCGTCAAAGGAAGAATTTCGACAGCCGGGTAAAAAACAAATGGAAACGCCAAACCACAAATCGAACCGGGGGAAAGAAAGTAAACAAGCCGGGGGTCAAAAGAAAAAAAGGGAAACGAAGCACAAAATTCAGGAGACAAGCCGGGTCAGGAGAACAAGCCGAGGTCGGGGAAAACAGATAAGCAAAAACAAAAACTGAACAAGAAACACGGTAGCAAGGAAATCACAGGGCGCACTCACCCTTCGGGGATTTAAATGGGATTCCGGATCCCCGCCCCTGCAGTGATTGGAGGGGCCCCCGGGGTCCTCCCTTGGCCATGAACCCCCCCCCTGTGGGTGGCTGGGCCCGTCACTACAAAATTGTCAGCAGCGTGTATCGGGTGGGATTGGCATCAGCTGCGCAGCCTGTTATCCCTGCACCGAGCACAAGCTTACCCCAAAACAGTACCCCCCCTTTTAGGAGGGACCATGGACCCTTTCCCCTGGTCTGGGTTTTTTCCAATAAGACTCAGGGAATTTCCCCATCCGGGCGACAGAATGGATAGGTTTCCCCGGGAAAACCCATGTTTTCTTCCTAGGAAAAAACCCCTTTCCCAATGGACCGGGTTCTGCAGGACCGGGGGCCTTACGGAATCAAAACGGGCGGATTATTTTCTAACTCCCCCAACAAATGGAAAAGGGAGGCCCTAGAGGGGGAGTCACGGGCTGAATTACACTTACAAGTGCAGAGGGACACGTTATGTATACAGAGAGAAAAGGGTAATTTCAGCTGATAACCCCCGGGGGTTAGCCATCTCCTGAACCAAATAGGGGACTTCAGGACAGGTGGAGGGCATATTTCACCAGGGGGACGGGTTTGGGAACCTTAGCCCGGCGCAAATTTCACGATGCGCATAGGCTTCAATGCTGGCACCCCCCGCTTCCGATGACTTAGCCGCACATCTTTATTGCCCCGGGCATGGAAAGGAGCATCTGTCAACACACCTTTTGTCCCCACCTATTTAATTTCCCTGAATTCCAGTCAAACACTGGTTTATGTTTCTGAAGCCAGGGCCCCCCAAAACCACATCAGCGGGCACCCCTCCTGACAATAGAAACCTTTTCAAATGTAGGCCCCGACCCCCATCTCCAGCTCGGGGGTTCAATATTGGATTGCGCCCCCGAGTTTGGGGGGTGGAGTCAATACCACTGCCCGCAGCGGTCAGATAGCGGGCCCCAAAGGGTAGGCCCAATTTTGGGGCGAAAGACGCAAACAAATTAGAAGCTGACCCAAATCCACAAGTGCACCCCCCAAAACCCGGACAGCGAAAAGTTGAAATTTTAAAACGGGAAAGAGAAAATTTATTGATCCCTAGGAAATACCTGCTCCCTAGGTGATCCCCTGCTGCCCACCTAGGCGCTGGGTTTTTCCGACCGGTCTTCCCTTTGGGCATTCCCAATTTTTCTGTGCCCCTCCCCCACTTTAGAAGCAAAAACCCCCCTGGATGCAAATAGCCTCATCCCTGCCGCAATGACAGAAAAAGCCCCCACTGCAGGGGTTTTCCCGGGTTTAAATCGGAAACAACGGGGTTAGGGGGGGGCCAGGTGTGGGACCAGGAGGGGGAATTTTTTCCTCCCCATCCTCCCAAAACGTCTGCCCAAACGAACACCCAGTCCCAGGCCTCATCAAAAGCACCGGGGGGTAGGGTAAGCCACCCATAAATCCCACTGGTCAGTAACCCTAATCAAACTGGCATCGGACTGGTCGTTCCACCCCGAGGAACGGCACAAGTGAGAAATTCAGCAAAAACTCCTCCACATCTTCTCACCCTGCGTCAGGTGGTCGCTGAGCCTCGGCCCACAGCTTGCCTATCGGGTCATTAAAGAGTACCCCTAAGCGACAAAAAACCTTCGACGAAGACGTTTAGGTGATAGCGGGGGTTAACGAAAAATGCCCATCCTGGGGGGGGCCCCGTAGTAAGGACATAACAATTCCCCCCTTTTTTCCTCTTCCCTGAGGGAAGGGGAGGAAGCCTAAAAAAAACAGGCGACAACCCTCTCAAAAAGCCAAAAAGGCCTTCTTTTTACCTGCAACCTGTCAGGCAAAATGGAAGGGGGTTCCCCGGAGGGGAAGGTAAAGCAGGGGCCTCGACTTGGGGTAGCCTCCTGTTTTCTACCCTCAGCGCCAGATCCGGGCTGCTGGGTAAGACCCCGCTTGTTCAACCAGACTGTCATGGGTCCATAGTGATGGGGAGGGCGTAACGGTTTGGCTGTGATAATGTCCGTAAGGGAGGGCAGAGAGCCCCCGACTGGAACCACCCACTGTCCCTGCCTACCCGACGTGCTGCCCTGACGGGAGATGGCAAATGGGGGAAGTCCTGCCTGCTAAAGGCGGAACCCTCAGAAGAAGGGAAAAAAGTCAGACAGTCCGGGTAAATATCAAAAAAGGAACGCAAGCCACAAATCAGAAACCCGGGGGGGAGAAACGTAAACAACGGGTCAAAAAACCCAAAAGGAAGCAAGACAAATCAGGGGACAAACCGGGGGGCAGGAGAAAAAAGCCGAGGTCAGGGGAACAGATAAGCAAAACACAATTTAAACCCAAAAAGTAACACAGGGGACCACTAATACACAGGCGCACACTCAGCCTTCGGGGGAGTTTAAATGGGATTCCCGGATACCCCCCCGCAGCTGATTGGAGCGGCCTCCGGGGCCTCCATTTCCGGTGCAACCCGCCCCCTTTTAGGAGTGGTTGGGGCCCCCGTCATCACAGAGTTGTCAGCAGCATGTGTACGGGTGGGATTGTGCATCAGCTGCTGCAGCCCGTTGTTCCCTGCACCTGAGCACAGCTTAGCCCAACAGTACCCCCCCTTTTAGAGGGGAACCCGTATTTTTTACGTATAAACTGAATTTTTTTTTTTTTGAAAATCCCTGATGCCCCTAACCAAAGCAGCGAAACTGATATAAAGCTAAAAATAATAGCCAAAGTAAATATATTTCGGATTTACCGTATCTTGGGAATAAAGTATAAAAAAAGTTATATATCTTAGTTTTCAAAAAGAAATGGACAACAATGTTTTAAAAAATGCTTAAAGGGGGCGGGGCCCGCAATAAGGGAAGGGCGTGTGTGAGAGGGCTCCGTCCAGGGGCCACTTTGCCAGCAAAATTCGGCAAAAAAAGGGCAGAGGAGCGAAAAGGGGCGGCAAGGCAACCAACCCCCCCCAGCAAGAGGTCCAGCCATTTCCCAACTACTTTGCCCCACTCTCGGGGCCCGCTGAATCCCCCCCATCTTCCAGGCCCTCTCCCGAGGCCCTGTTTCCTGGATCCTCGGGGCCGCATTGGTCCCCAGCGTCGCTCCCCGCGGGGCTCAGCGGCCGAAAAAGAGGAACCGTGCGCCGCAGACAAGGCAAGACCCTAGCCGCTTTTCCCCGCCAGCAATCCCGGGATCAGCCGCGGCCTCATCACCGCAGCAGAGGAAGTGGGCTCAGGAGTTCCCGGCGGGGGTCAGGAGAGGACGAGAGGGAGGGGGGGGGGGGGGGTAAGCAAGCTGTCCCCGGGGGACACATCCCCAGCAGTGGATCCCCCCCGAGGAGAAGAAGTGCGGGGCTGAACCTTGCGGGAGATCCAGTCCCCCCCGTGCGGCCCCTGACCGGGAGAGGCCCAAAACCCGGGCCCCGGCAGCTGGGAGGGGATGGCGGGGGGAGAA